>LPNX011051900.1:0-100451 GCA_001517045.1 Pseudotsuga menziesii
CATGTTATGACATTATCTTGAACTACCTTTACACACTGAGCTTTGATCCACATCTCTCTCAAGATGACCATCAAGACATTCATCATTGGTGTCCTTGTTGCCTCCTCCTTAAAGGCAACATGTATCAAAGAGGAGTTGACATCATAGTATGTCAATTCCTAACTCAGAAAGAGGTCAAACAAGTTCTCAATAGATTTCATGGGATGCTTACAATGACCATTTATCAAGAATGGCCATCACCCAAAAGATCCTTTATGTGGGATATTTGTTGGCTTTCTTTTCACATCACTACATTCATGAGATTAATCTATGCAAGAATTGTCAAATTCTCATCCCTAAAACCTAAGCACAATCTACTCCTCCATATCCCATTATCATTATTAACATTTTTTGCAACTAAGGGATCAACGTTATGGAATGTCACCCTATATCCAATTGTGACCACAAGTATATTATTGGCCGTTACCTAATTTATCAAATGGTTTGAGTAATGTTTCTTGGTGTAAGCCATGCATATCAAATCTATATTCTAATTCTATTTAATTGGAGGTTTCTTTCACTCCTGCCATGTAATATTGTACCGTACTTCCCCAATGAGTTCCCTCAACATCTGTACTCCCCGGCCTCCAGTTGTACTCCCCAATTCCTCTAGTTTAATGGTTCACTCCAAGCAATCAATCTACTAGCATCATATTGGTAAAGAGACTGGTTATTCCTCGTAGCATAACTTCCCTTCTACCGTGAACCAATTGGCTCTTGGTTGCACTACCTTCTGAATCTACCCATCAAGGAATGTCATTTGAAAGCGAATCCAGGAAACAAGGCAAAATGGGACCTATATTAACTAACTGGTTATCTCCTTCTCAAAGAAAGTAATATATAAGAAAAGAGGTCGAACAATAAAAAATGGTAAAGAAAGTTACCAGTATAAATAATATGTATAAAGGCAAGTTCTCCATTTGAAATAGGCACCCAGAGATAAAACTGATCATGGCACCAAGGTTTGTAAGAATCGCCCTCAATAAAAATATTCTAACTAATATTTCATTTCATAAGAAGGCATCGACTCATGTATCAACTCTGTGATCGATTGCATGGAGTAGCATAATGAGAATCGACATCGACTGATCTTTACGCATACTTGGATTGATTAACAGCATCGCCACCTGATCACATTGACTTATACATGAAGTACAAACATTGAGTGTATCAACTCTTGGGATCGACAAACACTTGTGAGCACTGTTGAAAAATGGATGTAGGTTTATGGATATAACACAAATCATAAATGAAACCCTCTGACATTATGCAATATACACCCACCATATCCATATTACTTGCAATTAAAATTTGGGTTTAGAAACCACTTTTATTAAAGTTCAAATTCTAGAAAAATTAAGAAAAAATTAACAGTGACTTATAGAAATAGCTAAACATAAAAAATACGTCATTAATTTTTTAGCAAAATTAAAACATCACTTTCTCTCACATATGGAAAATTAGTATGAATTTAGGAGGTACTCACACCTCTCACACCTGACAAATTAGTACTAGCTCTTTCTTTGACAATTGGGTTTATATGCTCCAAAGCACTATAGACCTCTCTTCTCCCAAAGTTGTAATGTTGCTTACCAAGGTTACTCTAGATCTTTTACTAAGGATAAATGATGCAGGGGAATCACTCTTAAATTGCAACGTGGCCATTAGAAAATTAAGATTCTAAATTTTACAAAAGGGAGTGGGTTTCCCTTAATTGAATATTATCCATATGTTTAGGTCAGTGGTAATCAATTTAGTGGACTAGTTTTGGAAAGAATCAAGTTAGCTTTGTTGTCAATGGAAGAGTTAAGTTAGAAATAGGATAGAATGCAGTTGAATTCATTTAGGATATCTTGTGAAGCTGTCAGATTGTTAGCGTAAATTTAGGAATTAACTTTCTAATTCTATATTTAGTTTCCTTCTCCTTTTGTATATATTCTGAATTAGTCTATTAAAAGGTTGGATTCTTCGAGTAATGAAAGGCTTATTTCCGTATGAGATTGTTGTAATCCCCAAAGTTAATCAATGAGTCTTACAATTCTTGGGGGCTGCTCATGAATCTTACAAATATAACAATATTAAGCAGATTACGCAGTTTTAGTATTTGGGAAAGCATTATACTTTACTACAAAAAAAGAGGTGCAACAACAGGTAAAGACTTGCACAACTCCTCTCGTAAGTGTTTCTATAAGGGGTCCGGTAGGGAAAGTAAAGAGTCCAGGTCCCTCCCTTGAACCTTGAAGTGAGGAAATTCTTAGATATTATAACCTTTAGTCTGAAATCCTGTACGCAACATTTTTGGTCTACCAACCCTTGAATTGCTAGTTCCTGAGTTTTATCTGTAAACATAGCAATATTATTATGAACCTGGGCAGGTCTAACCTATTTTTGGGGCTGCAACTTGTGAAAATCATAGGATATCCAATAATAGATTTGATCCTTATGGCCTATTATAGTGCATCTGCAGGTGTAGCATTCCTCTGTTACTGTAAGGGAATTATGATCTAGCCATTTCATCTCCACCACATCCACAACAAAGAAAAAAAAACATGAATAGAAAAAAAACACAATAGATAATCAAGAAAAACACAGAACAAACCTGAAGGTCTAAACATTGGTGCAATTCTGAAGGCAGTGGAGACCCAATGTGAAGCTCAATACCAATATTTGTCAGTTTCAATTCCTATCCACCGACACCAATCTCATCACCATGTTTAGAATTTTCTGAATTCCAATTCCATTTACTCTTCTTAGATGTGTCTTCAAGCATATTCTTAGATTCAGACAGATTACTTATAAATCTAGTCCTCTTAGCCTAAGTATTCAACACAGTAGGTCCGCGTCAGAATTGAACTCCCTGTACAGGTGCTTGAAGGATAAAGAAAGAAAACAATTCTTTAGGAGCCCAATCCTTTTCAACCAACAATCATATATAACTGAGTGACTGCAACTTGGTGAGATCTCTGGCCCAATCAATTATCATGACCTTTGATTCGCCAAAAATAGAAAGCTAGAGAATTTTTTTTTTTTTTGCGAACCATAAAAGCCCCCATAAGGCTAAAAGTTCATGCAATTGCTCTGTTGGATCTCTGAAGATCGAGGTGCATGGCACTAATATTACTAATAGAAGGTAGACAACTTACAAAAATTACACTTCATTGCCAAATTTGCAATTTTCCATGACACAATTAAAAATGACTAACATAAATGACTAATTCATATTCTTCTAGCTAGTCATTTTTTATGTCGTGACTAAATTAGTCATTTATTTTAGTCATTTTTAACTCTGTCACTTATTATCTAGTCATATTTGTTAACTGGTGACTAAATTAGTCGTTAATTTTAGTCGTTTATAGTTGAGTCAATCAAAATTGCTCATATTTAGTAGTAAATCACTTGGAAAACCTGTGGTGACTAGAATTTTTAGTCACCTAGTAGCTAATTCCTCATTTTGTACTAGTGTCTGTTGCGCAGTCCCTTAGGCTATGCCTTCCCTTCCAGTGTTATTCAAGGTGTGCAATGAAGAAAGTCATCCCTCTAGCTCTGTCTATGAGGTTCCTTCTTCGACTAGGTTTATGAAGCTAGCTCAGACCCAATTTCCACTCCAAAAATAGTTCAAATCAAAACATCAAAGGAATACATAAGAATTGCAAGATCTGGGATCGAGGATAACGTTTTTCAACCAAAACGTAAATGACAATGGGTAAAACAACCCCCTTGCGAGCAATTTGATTTCTAGAGTCATTTATGGCCCTAACATGGACAAAACAAACTCAACAACACCCAAAATTCGTGGCTCTATTCTCCTACTCATTGGGAAACACGAGACAACGAAATTACCCACCATGGGCATGTGGAAACGACACCAAAACACATAGCAGAGATCCAAACCACTAGAAATTAATAAAAACACTTCACAGCCATGGTAAAAACACATGAAACTGCAAAAACATGAATGGAAAATGCACGATAAGATCCAAAAACATGAGGAAGACAACCCAATCCCTAGCATTACAAAAATGACCTCCCTTCCGTTGGAACAATGAAGAAAACAACCAAAAACGTCAAATGAAAAATAAACAGGAAAAACTCTAGCTGCTCCCAAAAGCCCCAACGTGAAGGAGAATGGTGAGGAAAATGGAAAATGTGGATGCATGGTAGAATGGTATTTTTTTTGGGAATTTTCCTTACCAAGGAAGTCAGAACACATTTTTCAAAAATGGGTTCTTCACCCAATTCAAATTTTTTTCTCATACTCATCCCATTCCATGCAATAAGTAACTCAACCAAATTCTAGAAGAAATAAATGATTGGGGGAAAAAGGAAAGAAAGGTAGTTGAAAATTTGATGGATTCTCTCAATATATACATCATACATATTATAATCCAAACAGGGTCAAAACTAGGGTGTTACAAGAAGGAACAACGAGAGCCCTCAACCTTCGAAATAGAGTACGGTGGCCTCCTAGGCCCCATTAGCTAAACAAGTGCAAGTGTTGGGATCTTATGTTTAAATCTATGTAATGAGCATAATATACCGCAGAAAAATAAGGTGAAGATTCCAAGTCAAAAATTCTTTCTGAAAGATCCAACGAGAGAAACTGAAAGAAGAGAAGGAACAAGCAGATCCCTCCACCCTCGAAACCGAGTGCAGTGGCATCCTATGCCCCACAAGATAAATAACTTCAAGTGTGGGGTTCTTATGTGCACCAAGTATTGACTTTGTGGAAGGAATGCATTTATTAGTTTAAAGGTTAGCACGGGATTTCTTTCTTCTCTGATGAATAATGATAGCTTGACAGATCACTCGACGGATTGCACAGCCATTGTGTTGAGGATGCTTCATTGAAATTTCTTCCTTATCAACTTTTGATGGTAGGATAGAGGCCTACCATGGTGAATATGGGTGATGAAGAATTAGGGTTTGATTCTGAAGAGTGAGCTTGAGAAATGACTACCACATTCAAGCAAGGAAGTAGGCATGCAAATTACTGAATCCTAACATGGGGACATAGTGACAATAAATAACAATACTGGGCTCATCAAGTCTTGTAATTGGAATCAGTATAATCTAAATACCTTAATGAGGATCCGTTGGAGGGAAATTATAGTTCCAAAATCCACGCTAATTCCAGCTCCAATAGCGTATATTTAAGTTGTTGTGGTTAAAAATATTGTAGTTGAATCTTGGGTCATATAATCTTGTAGTTGAATCTTGAATCTTTGCACCTTCCCTTCTACCCCTTTTGTTGACGTCACACTCCTGGATTTAATTGGCTAGGTTTTGTCTTTGACATTGTTACGTGGAAAAAATTATAGTCCTCAAAGAAAGCTTATGCTCTGAATACATTAGCATGGAATAACGTGATAGGATTTTGGTCCTATCGTGTTGGCATCAGGGACTGGAGTAATGATTAATAGGGAATGTCGGGGGAATTCGTATTCCATTGTGAGAGGTGAAATTCTTGGATTTATGAAAGACAAACTACTATGAAAGAATTTGGAAAGGATGTTTTCATTAATGAAGAATGAAAGTTGGGGCCTTGAAGATTATCACATATGGTCCTAGTCTCAACCATAAATGATTCCGACTAGGGATCGACAAATTTTTCTCTAAGGACTCTGCCAACAACTTCTCAGAAATCAGAGTGTTTGGGTTCCAGGGGGATTATGGTCGCAAGGATGAAACTTAAAGGAATTTATGGAAAGGCACCACTAGGAGTGGAGCCTGTAGCTTAATTTGACTCAACACAGGAAAACTTACCAGTTCTAGACATAGTAAGGATAGACATATTGAGAGATATTTCTTGTTTCTCTAGGTGTTGGTGCATGGACATTCTTAGTTGCTGGAGTGATTTGTCTAGTTAATTCCAATAACGAATGATACCTCATCTTGCTAAAGAGATACACGGAGGTTCCCCTTCCTAACCTACTTCTTAGAGGAACTATGGTAATTTAGGCCATGGAATTTTGAGGAAATAATAGGTCTATGATTCCCTTATATGTTACGGGCCCTTCGATTGTTGATCTACCACACATCAATTTCCAACTTGTTATTCCTTCTAAACAATAAAAATTGTAAAATTGCAACTTGGAAAGAAGCAATGTTTCGATGTGCTAAAAACAACCAGAAATTCATGGGAGAAGTAAAATCTAGTGGGGAATCCATATATATAAACTTTGGGAATAAATAAAGAGTAAAAACACCACAAAAATCCACAAGAAGGCACATGTTTGGAAGGCCGAAAGTGGAATTTGCGATTAATAGTCACATGGGAAAAATTTGGAAAAATACAAGAGTGAATGGAAGCGAGAGTGATATTAGAGGTTGGAATGACTTGATAAACCTAGTGAGGGAAAGAATATCTATAGTATTAACACCTTGGACCTTTCTATGTCGACCATAAATATCATTGGAGGGAAGGGGAACCTAAGGCACTATATAGAAAAAAAATAGGACCTTCCTTGTGTTGGGTGTGGTAGGTATTGTGGGTGTCAAGGTTTCGTGAATCCATATTGACATGCATGTAGCTTTATGGTTGATATCATTAGCTTATATACCTCCCTCCCTAACACCCTACTTTCTTGACAAACCCAACTTTGTGTTTTCTTAGCATGAGTAATTGTCTATATGTTTGTGAGTGAGCCCGAGTAATTCCTCCTTAGTGGATATATAGCCCATCTTGGGGGTGGTCTATCAATTGAAAAAATATAGGTTGGGTAGAGACCTATGACTGGGTAAATAATTTCTCTTTCAGAACCAGTGGTAAACCTTAATTAAAAGATAAGTCATCTCTAATGTCCTAAATATGAGCCAAGGATGGCTTGAAATGTTGACAATGAACCATTACCTACCACAGACTCTCCACAATATTCCATTAGCAGTCACTACGGATTCTTGGCCAAAACTAAAAGATAATTGTTTCTTGTTCTCTCTGATTATGCATAATTTATGTGTTAATAATTACTATGCATTGTGTTAAATTAGATGAGTAGACCCAACATGAACTGTTCAATTAGATTCCTGTGAATAGCATAAATCTGAATTTATTGATGTGAATGGTTTTATTGTTATGGTTGTGATCTATATGCTAGTATAAGCATCATATGTAAGTGAATTGATAGAGTTTAATTTTGTTTTGTATGTTTAATATGAATTTTCACATGCATTTAGATTATAATAAATTCGTAATATTGTCATGGGTTGAAATTTAGCACAACAAAGATCGTTCATGCTCTCGTCGTGGGTCGGATTAATGGAAGAGGACATGAAAAAGAGAAACAATTTCTAAATGTGCACTTTAAAACATATATGTAATGATACCTTTGGAGAGGAAATAATAGTAGGGTGTTAGTTGTGTAAAGTGTTATTTAATAAAATATTATATTATAAATAGAGATATGAGAATATAATTTATTTTAGATTATGTTGATTGTTATTTTTGTGTTTTTTGAATGATTATTTTAGATTACATTGGTTGTCATTTGATCTTTCACATTTGTTGATGACATTATCCCTGACAATGAAACACAAATCTAAAAGAAATAATCATGTTTTAATGTTTGTAATGACAATAGATTGTTAAAAAATGTAACATCATAATATACTTTATTGTATTATTATTCCTCCTTTCAGAGATGTTATTCCTTTGTTTGGAGATGTGATTGATGTACTTGGTCATGTAAAAGTGAAGAGGTAAAACCTTCATTGTAAGTTGGGTTAATAGTAACAAAAAAAGTATTTTATAAATTTATTTTGAGACTTCCTAAGTAGGTCGACAAGAATTAAAGGACAATGCCGAACTCGTTAGGAAATTAGGCCACCCACTTGATGAGTGTAAATATGTGAGGTGCCTCCCTCATTTAGACACATCACTCACACAAGTAAGTGCACAAGAGAGAGAGTGAGGAGGTTTGTTGGAGACAGGAACTTAATGGTGTTTTTCTTGGGGTTGTGCACTATACTATTTCAAATTGCATATTGAGGAATTTTTGTTGGGTTTTGTACCCCAAGAGGGTTTCAGGAGAAAAATATTAATGTCCTTTTGTCTTGTTGTGCTTGTCTTTATTTTAGTGATCCTAATTAAATGGTTAGATGCTATGATGATAAATGTTTTAAGTAATTGTATAGCCACTAAAATATCAACATGGTATCATAGATACCCTAAAAGAAGTATTTGTGCAGTCATGACACTGCTACAACTGTACCTACTAGAGATTAGGGATTCAGGCTTGAAACCCTAGAAAGCAAAAACTAGTCTTCCAAATATTTTTTCTATAACTTTATTTTGCTAATATATCAATAGGTGAAACTAGTATATGATTGAGAATGGAGATTCATATACCATGTATATGAGTTTCAAGCTCAGATTCATTGTACTTTAGGAGATATAATCCCTCCAAAATAGGGTTCTAGCCTATTCCAAAATTCAGTCTTAAAAAGGTCACCTAGGGATAAATGGCATATCTCGGGCTATTAATATCTAATCGAATTTCGTAAGATGTTCCAGAAACGGAACCCGGATAGAAGAAAAAGTTCAGCTACAAATGATCAAGATTCAAATAAGAAGAAGGATATTTTACATAACCAATTATTCATATGTGAAAGTTCTATCACTTTGTTGTAAATTATCAATATAAGAAGAGGAAGCATAAATCATCAACGTATGTCAATGAAGAATGTCCACCAAAAAGGTCATCATTATAATACAATAAAGAATGTTTACTTTGACCATTCTATTGTATATGGGCCATTACCCCTGGTATGAGAGCCGAAATGACTTAGTAAAAATATAGTTCAATTTATAGGGAGGAAACTTGAAGCAATATCCATAGGGGGGAACCCTACAAAAAAATTCAAGATAAACATTTTAGTTATGTTTGAGAATATTTAGATGGTATTTCATGTTAGAGTGGTTTCATTGATGAAAACCATACTTCTAATATCCATGTCATGGGTAAGTAGCCTATGGTGTTGTACAACATTCCATTGCTACTTATCTAGAATGAAACCTCTTTGTTGACATTTTGAGAGTGGTGCACGCTCTTAATAATGTTCTGGTAAAGATGGAAGGAATATAGAAAGTTACCATATGTATATGGGATATGGATGAATGTTATGTGAAGCATTGGATAAGATACTTGTGTATTCCTTTATGCATAATAATTTTCAATTATTAATATGTTTTGGAACTTATAAAGTGTTTCTAATCATACATTTGAATTTTACTTCCATGATATATCGTTTGATTAAGACTCGTTGAATAAGACTTCCACCTTTTATACAAATGTTAAGACAAGTAGTCAAATTATCCTACACCTCACATGATTGATGACCTCCGTGATGGAGGGAAAAATGTGTTTCATAATCTGAAGAAGGATGATGTAGATAGTGCCATGATGAATTGGCTACATTTTTAGATGGATTTGACATCAACATGAACTTTGCAATGGAGGGAGCAATATCTTCCATGATGACATAGGAAAAGTGTGTGCCATGATGATTTGGAAACAACATTTTCCATGATGACTTGGTATAAGTGAGTACCATGATGACTTGGCTAGGACATAACCATGCCAACTTGGTTCCCTAATAATTCTATGCCAACTTAGCTAGGGATAAGTGTCCCATTGATATAATCATGCTTACTTGGATCCTAGAGAGCATCATTTTGACTTAGATAGGAATGAGTGGCTCATAGAAATAAACATCCTTATTTGGTTCTTGTATAATAATATTATATGGGACATCTTGTGTCAGGATGATAAAACTCTTCATGTCATCCTACGATGAAATAGAGAGAATTCCTAGGATGATAATATTTTCTCGTCCTACAATGGGATGATGATATTAGTCAAGACACCATGCAAGAAAATGATAAGGTTCTCCATGACATCCTACAACGGGACAGAGAGAGCTCCCAACATGTTAAGATCCTCTCATCCTCTGACTATATGATGATATTTAATGGAACACCCTACAACACCATGGGATCATTAGTTTGGATGGGACATTCTACGAAGGGATCGTAGGATTCTCTGTGACATCCTGCGATGGGATAGAGGGAGATCTTGAAATGATTTTGATGAAATTTTGAATATGATTTTAATGATGATGATGATGCTCCATATGATGATGATAATGTTCCCATAGTCACATGATATTGATGATGATGATGATGATTCTATAAATGATTATGATCATTGCGCCGAGAGGCACTCTATAGCCCAGTATGGGGGAGATCTTGTAACATTACATAACCTTATGTAACGTTAGTTTTATTAATAAAAAATAATTTTTTTAATTATAGGCCAAAATAAATGTCAGCCAAAAAAACAATCTAATATGGGGGAGATGTTGTAATCATCCTACCTAACAAATTTTTTTTTTATGAAGCTCACCACTGCAAAGGTTTCTTCATAATATATTGTAACTATTTATAAATAAAATTCCTTCCTCGTATTATTTTAGTGTGAAAGTGGAGGAAGACATGGAACCTTGAATAGGTTATGATTGACATAAGTTTTGGTTTCCATGGCACTGCCGAGTCAATTTGCCTTGTCATTGCCAATTGACAAGGAAAATTGACTCGACAGTTCCATGGAAACCATGGGGAGATGTTGTAATCGTCCTACCTAACAAAACAAGCCAAGAGGCGCTCTACAGCCCAGTATGGGGGAGATCTTGTAATGCTACGTAACGTTATGTAACGTTACGTAACGTTATTTTTATTAATAATTTTTTTTTTAATTATAGGCCAAAATAAATGTCGGCCAAAAAAACAATCTAATATGGGGGAGATGTTGTAATCGTACTACCTAACAAAATAATAAAAAAATAAAAAAGTAAAAATTCAATTATCCGTTAAAAAAATGTGGTTTGTGAAAAAAACACAATATGGGAGAGATGTTGTAATGTTTCTACCTAACAAAATAATAAAAAATAACAAATTGAATTATCCTCAAAAAAAATGTTCGTCTTGCACATGGTTTTATTGTACATGGTTTAGGAGGGCCTTGCACATGGTTTTAAAACCATGTGCAAGGCCTCCTAAACAACCCATGGTTTTATTGTACATGATTTAGAAGAGCCTTGCAAATGGTTTTAAGACCATGTGCAAGGCCTCCTAAACAACCGATGGTTGTAGGAGGGCCTTACATGTGGTTTTAAAACCATGTATGGATAAATGTCGTAATGTTTGTTCCTAACAAAATAAAAAATAATAAAAAATATTATATTCCGGCCATAAATAATATTAAATATTAATAATAAATATATTATATGTGGACCTTAAATAAAAAGATGTGTCTTTTGGTTTGAATCAAATCAATGGATACCTTTTGATCCCTCTCGGCGCTTGATAGAGCCTAGGATTTAGATCTACACTAGTGATGTTACAATTGTGACATATTTATGATGATGATGATGTTCTAATAGTTCCATGTTGATGTTGATGATGATGTTCTAGATACATGATGTTGTTGTTACAAAACTTCCTATGATATATAAATTCACCAGAAGCTAGTACAATTGTTGTTGATCTTGTAGAATACCTTCCTTATTAGAAGGGAGTGTTAAACAAATGTAACTTTGCAAGATATTATACTGTACCATTTATTATATTATTATTATTCCTCCTTTAGGAGATGGTATTCCTTCATTAGGAGATGTCATTGATGTACTTGTTCATGTAAAATTAAATAAGGAAAACCTCCATTGTAAGTCGGGTCAATAGTACCCACAAAAGTATTTTATAAATGTATTTTCAGTATTCATATGTAGGTTGGACCTAATTCAAGTACTATTCTAGCCTAGTTGGGTAATTAGGTCACTCACTTGATGAGTATAAATAGCTAAGGCACCTAACTCATTTAGACACGTATTTCACATAAATAAGTGTGCAATAGATAGAGTGAGGAGGTTCATTGGATAGAGGAAGTTGTTGGTCTTATTATTCAGGTTGTTCATTGTACTTGGATGAATTCTATATTGATAAAGCTTTGTTGGGTTTTCTCCCCCATGATGATTTCCCTGGATAAATCTATGTGTTCTTTTGTATTGTTGTCCTTGCATTTCTTTCATTCATCCTAATGATATGGTTATGATGTTATGATGCTAAAGGTTTGAATTTCTTGTATAACCATCAAAATATCAACAGAGATGGTCTCTTAGTACTTCCATTTAACCTAATTTTACTTCATGTAATGAATTTTTGTTTGTTGAGAGAGGATTAATAATTAAATCTAGTTATTGCTAGGTAGGTGATGCAACTATAAAATACATACATTATATTAATTAACAACAAATTAGGTGAGAAAATTTTAAAAAAATACCATGAAAGCATAGCATACACAAATATTTATTATTTGAACTAAACAATGATAGAACTATTATAGAGTTATTTTACTTGCCATTGTTATTTAAATTTCAATAATTTATTTGTCGACACATAAGCTAAGCTTATTCAAACCTAACCTCATAACTCACATTTCTCAAAACTCTATGATTGAGAACAAAATAATGTATCTTTTTCCACAAGTCTAGGTGTTGGTTCTAGTCTGGCAGAGCTAGACTTAAACTTATATGACCAATAAAAAATCCATAAGAATTGGCATTTTCAATACTCTATGGACATAGTAAGGTATCACTTGTGATTCACATAGGAAATTACATAGATAACTGAATCAAATCTGTGTAGGGAGGGATGATTTCTCATCATGCAACATAATCTCAACTCTACCTTAAGTAGTTATCAAATTCATCCATAAAGAAGTATTTCACATACAAGTATAAAAAATTCAATAACATTTAATCATATAGAAATTGCACATAATATAGAGGGAAAAAAATCTTCATTCTATTACTTTGACAAAAAGTGGGTAACACCCTCCAATGCTACAAAACTCAATTCAATAAATTAAACTTCAACATATTTTTCTTCTTGTTATCATGATAAACTTACATAATGAGTGGTTATCAACATAGCATAGAACAAATAGGAATAAAAATATACATACATATTTAATATAAGAGGAATGGAACAAAACAACCAAAAAATGAAGAATCCCAACATGTTACAACATAAGCCTTATATAGGCTAACGTTCCAAAAAAATGCAAACTGTTACTAGCGCATTAATTCCAATTGATTGAACATGTAACAAAGTTTATTTAGTTGAAGTGAGATCAATTCTGATTTTCTTAGCACTCAGTAACAAGTCCAAAACTTAGGAACCAATAGGCCCCCAACACTAATATGTGTCTCATTTTTATCCGTGCGCCTAATGGTTCTAGTACGGATACTAATGGAATGAAGGTGGGAAGGTGAATGAAAAATTACTTCAAACATGTTTAGCCATGCCATGAATGAGGTGACATATGCTTTATTTATCTTCCCTAGTTTTACTTTTTCTTTCTCAGCCATGGCGACAAAATCATCTTCTTTGATCTATAATTAGGAAAGCTTGTAGAAATGTTTATGTATGTTCCTAAGCTTCAAAAAATCTCATCATGATGTTTTATTGCTCTTTTATGCTCAAAATTATCTTCTTGGTCAAAGCACCGATATCTATCATGGCTTCCTTCTTACATAAAAGTGGCATCTTTCCCACGTTTTTTTTTCTCACTAACATATAATTTGCACCCATAAATTACTTGTTCTACCAACTAGTGATTAGGGACATCCTATAAATGGTTCTATATAGTGAAACTATAATCATCAACATATCCCAAGGTTGTGATGTTCCTTGCGGATCATAATTATGTGATATCTTGTTGTTCAACCATGTTTTTACCCCAAAAGGGGAGGTATGGGAGGGGGGTTCCCTCCATCGCCCCCCCCATACCCTAACGGGAGTCCAAGGGGGACCAGTCCATTGGGTTGGTATTTTTAGGGGTCAGTCAGCCCCTGGTAGTGTTTTGGGGTGGATCCCCTGAAAGAAGTTTTTATTTCCTTGTAAAATTTTGTAATTTCATAGTCAATCCACTCCATTCATTAGATTTCATATCTGATGGTAGAAACTATGTAGTATTGTGAAATACAATACTATAAGAGAGTGACATTGAATTTGTAGTGTATGTGTTGTAGGTTGTATCCCTTCATTTTATTAGATGGTATAATAGAAAGGACTCACAATTTCTATGTGGATTTAGCCTATATTGGGTGAACCACATATATTGGTGTCTCTCTTGTATTGTTTTTGTGTGTTTTATTTTTGCGTCTTGTTATTTCTCTATGATCCTATTTTTCTAACATGTGACTCCTTTATTTGTCTAATCAACAACCCATATTACTTCTTGAATCTAGTTTGCTAATTCCAGTTCCTTTTAGAATGGCTCTATCTTGTTTTGTTCCCATAGTTTAGTTGTTTCCTATCGAACTAGCCATGTAGGTTCTAAGAGTGACAACTGAACAAAATGACACTCATGGGAAGTTGACATTTTCCCCCACTAGTCCTAAAGTTTAGGATAGTTAACCCAAATTAACACTAATGCACTTTAATTAAATATGATTTTATAAAACTTAAGATGAAAATGAATAATAAGGAGGATGACATAATTTATAACTCATTATGGTCGTCTCCCCCTTAAACCGTATTCTCACTTTCGCTCATATGAAAGTATTTCCCACCGATCTCTTCTTCATCCTTGTGGGTTTGTAGTAGTCATGGTTTTTATATTAACTATAAAATGTACATAATTACAAAATATAATTGGACTAGACCATCCATGCCCAACTCTTAGTCATTTCATTCTCCATATTTATATATCTACATCATTAGATACTGGGGTGAAAAATGGGGAATTACAAGCATTCACGAATCATGGAAACATATATGGATATATTTCCTTTATATTTTTCATTTAGGAAAAAAAATTGCACATTGACCCTTATCATTGTAACAAAAACCATATCAAAGAATTGAAAAGTGCACTTAGAATAGTGTTAATCGGCATGTTGTTTCATGTGGTTTATTCCCATGTGAAGATTGTCCTACCAAATGTGAAGAATCTGATCTTGATTTCAGAGAACCGTGTCAAATTCCTAAACTAGTGAATCACTGGAGGTGTATTGAAGGAGCACTGGTGGTGCTTAACCATAAACTGCTTCATAAGGATTCATTTTAGATGCAGTATGGTAGGAAGTATTGTACCACCATTTAGTGAGAGGGATCCAATTTTCAGACTGATATTGTTGTTCATAGGTGAAGAAATTAAGATAACTTTCCAAACATTTGTTGATGAATTCAATCCGACCTTCTTTTTGTGGGTGATATTCTGAACTCATATTTAGTTTGGTGCCAATGAGGGGAAACAATTTTGTCCAAAAATGACTTGTGAAAGTTGCATCGCGTCTTGAGAAAATGGAAGAAGGTATTCAATAAAGATGGAAGATCTGGTCAATGAAATTTTTTGTGACTGAGGAGGTGCTATATGGATGGTTGAGAGCATAAAAATCACTATATCTAGAGATTTTTTCAACTACAACAAATATTATGGTCTTTCCTCCATATTTAGGAAGCCCTTCAATGAAATTCGTTGAAATATATGTCCAAATCCTTACAGGGATGGAAAAGGGTTCTAACAATGAGGGAAGGAGTGTCATTTTAGCATTGTGGAGTTTTAAGGTATCACATTAAACTACCATGTATTGAATTGTATGTTTCATTCTAATCCAAATAAAGTTACGCCATTCCCACTCATAAGTTTTGAAGAACCCAAAGCGCCCTGTCGATGGAGAAACATGGAGTTCATACAAGACATCCTATTGAATATCTGTGTTCTAGGGAATTACTAGATGACCCTTGTATCTCATATAAGAAACACCCCAAGATTAATGTGGTACAAAAAAAGGGTTACTGACCAACGGTTGGATGATTTCAGATAATGAAGAGTCATTGACATAATGGTACTAAAGACATTGTAACTAATTTGGAATAGGAATAGAAATAGCTGAAAGAGAAACCATCAAATGTGCGGGGAATAGAATCCTCCACAATATTGTAGTTACCCTTCTTATAAGTGATCTCATAGTCTTATACCATGAGTTTCCTAACCCATTTCTGTTATGTTGGGGATGAGACTTGTTTTTATAGGAAATATTTCAAACTTTGGTGATGTGTATTGATGCAAAAATGATTCCCTAATAGGCATGGCCACCACTTTTGTAATACATGAAAAATAGCCATCATTTCCTTCTCATATGTAGAGGTGGTTAAATTCTTACCATAAAACCATTCGTCAGTGAATGAAATGGGATGTTCATCTTGATAGGTAACATTACCAAGTCCATTGTCACAAGAATCACTCTCAATAGTGAAGCACTTGGAAATATTGGGAAGAGATAGAACATGTGTGGTACACATATCTTATTTCAATATGTCAAATACACACTTAGAAACATGTGTCCATGTAAATGCATCCTTTTTCAGTAGAGATGTTAATGGACTTGCAATATTCCCATAATCCTTAACAAACTTGTGGTAGTAGAAATTTAGTCCCTAAAACCCATGAAGGATCTTAGGTGTCTGAGGATGAAACCAATTTTTCATGGATTATATTTTTGTAGGATCTATGGGAACCCCTTCTCATGAAACAATATGCATGATATACTTTACTTCCTCCTGCCCAAAAACACATTGAGATTGTTTGGCACAGAGATGATGATCACAAAAAACTTGCAATACAAAATCCAGATATTGGAGATGCCCATCCCTTGTTTTACTATAGATGAGAATATCATCAAAGAAGAAAAGAATGAATTTCTACAAGTAGGGCTGAAACATTCTATTCATAAATTCCTAAAATGTGGAAGGAGAACTCACAAGGCCAAAGGGAATGAACAAAAACACATAGTGGACATCGTGTGTGTGGAAATTCATTATAGGGATATCCTCCTCATGATCCCAAATTTGGTGATACCAAAAAAAATATCCAACTTGGAGAAAAAATGAGCACCCTAAAGCTCATCAAGAAGCTCATCAAAAATAGGAATCAGAAACTTATCCTTGATTGTGATGTTGTTAAGTGCTCTAAATTCAATGCAAAGGTCCCATTAACCATATTTTTTTTTAACAAGAATAACTGGTGAAGAAAAGAAACAAGTACTAGAGTGAATAATACCTTTCTTTAGTGAGTCCTGAATGAGCATCTCAATATTTTTATTTTGTTGAAACAGGTAGCGATAGGTCCTGGTGTTGGGAGGTACACTTCCAAGAAAGAGAAAAATATGATGTTCTTATGGTATTGAAGGTGGAAATCCCATTGGTTCATCAAAGACACATGCATATTTATCTAAAAATTATTGTAGATCTAAGGGAGTAGTGGACACTACTGAAGGTTGCATGTGAATGAAATGGAATTCAGCGATGACACCATGTGAATTCTTCTTAAGGATATTTTCCATATGATGTGAACTAATAATACAAAAAGACACTAGTTGTAATCCCTTCAATGTGTGTTTTTTTCCCATTGACTAAAAAGTACATCCAAAGTTCAGCAAAGTGCCATAAGATGAGCGCCAAAAAGCATTGAGCACCAAAAACCACATCACATCCTCCTAAGGGAAAGGAAAACATGTCAGAGTGCAAGTTATAATCGCTAGTAGAGATTCACACTTTAAGACACTTCCCTTTGCAAGGTAAGGTGCACCCATTGTCAACAATGACTTCCAAGCTAAATCAAGGATGGACAAAACAATCATCTTGTTTGGTGATCTGAGGATCAATGAAGTTATGAGTTCTACCAGAATCAATTTCTATTGTAAGAGGGATATTCTTGAAGAAACCCTTGACCCACATGGTTTGTTGGGTCATGACTCTGACAAATACATGAATATATATCTCTGAATCATTGTCCTAAGTAGGAGGTTGAACAAGAAGTTGTTGAATGTCGTCCTTTTGATCTTCTAGGTCCTAAGTATCATCAAAATTTGCAAGTGAAGCTAGAGAATCCATGTCCAATAGATAGATATTTTTCTCAGCACATCGATGTCCCTAGTTGAATTTATCATCACAACTACAAAAAAACACTTGTTCTATACGTTTGCACATCTCAACTCCAAACAAATGCTTGATGGAGTGGTTTGAGGAGCTAGCATGATTGGAGGTCTTTGGAGAACCATATTTAGGAACGAAACAAAATTGGATTTGGAGCACTGCTAAGCTATGATATTTTCCTCCTCCAACTTAGAAAACCCTAGGGATTTCATCATTATCTTGGGACATAAAATTTTAACCTTAGATTAGATTGCATCCTTCAAACCACTAATAAAATAACTCATGTAGAATGCATTGGAAAACCCTTCTGTGCGATTGTCCAATTTCCCAAATTATGTCTGATACTCCCTGATAGTGCTAGTTGGAAGAAGTTTATTGAGTGTTCCTATGAAGTAATCAAAATGACTAGGACCAAATTGTTGCAAAAGGAGTTGGAAAAAATACATGTCTAGTTTGGCTCTTTATGAACCTTGATGTACCAACATAACATTCGAAAGGCTTCATATTCCAAATGAAAGGATGCAAGTCTGACTTTATTGACATCAAAAGTGTTATGCAAACTGGAATATTTTTTTTCCATGTATATCCATCTAGTCGAATCATCACCATTGAATCAAGGAAAATCAATCTTTTCACCATGAAATTTGTTCGAAGAAGAGAACCCAATTTCTGCAGAATAGTCAGGTTGTCATCTACTATTCATGGATTAATGATAAAGATGGAGGATGAGAAAACTTCCATTCGTATTTTTGGATTTTGGTCTTAACGGAGAAATTTTTTTCTTGCATTTGTTTCTTTTCTCTGTCACATGTGACAATCATAACTAATAGTTTTTTTGGGAAATGGGTAGAAAAAAAATATAAAGGTTTTTAGAAACATAAAATATGGACTTGGAAAAAATTTCTGTGTGTAATTGGGGTTTGGCTATGTTTTGGACAGTTTCTGAGAGACATGGAAGCATAAAATTAGAATTCTAGAAGAGGGGTGAAAGAGGGAAAAGGAATAATGATTAGGAAAGGAACACTATGGAAACATTTGAAGGAAATTGGGTGAGAATCGAAAAAGTTATTGAAAACCCTAAAAATACACAAATGTAGAATTTCAAGATTCATAAAATAGAATTTGAGACAGGGTCCTTAAGAAAGGAAATATGAATAATGGATTTGCGGGGCTCCAAATAATTTTGAAAGGAAACAAAGCTAAAACAAGGAATATATGGAAAGCAAACTCAAATTGTTATGTTTTCATTTTGGTGGAATTGATCTATGGTGGATCTGATTAGATGAAATCTTCACTTTATCAACTCAAATTATATATGGACCCTAGGTATTTTCATATTCCTAAAGTTTTAGGGGATTCACATCGTCAACGATGATGTCTAACGGATTGCGTATTAGGGTAGTACCCCTCACTCCACGAATTAGGTAAAATTGATAACCACTTTGCCACAAACATAATCTCTTGGCTAACCTCACCGGTGCGAACTAATCAATCAGGTATGGGTTTTTCCCCTTTTCTCTTGGAAGGTCTTGTTAATGACTAGATACTTTGGGGCTCATTTGGTACTTGTCAAAATGAATTTTAGGGATATGCCCAAGTACTTCCTTTGTTAAATAGATACGGATTATTCCCTAATCCAAATGAAAAATATAGATGCAAAGAATAAGAACTACTACAATAATCGCAGCACTAGAAAGCACTACAAAAGAAAAAAAACAACATAAATTCCACTCAGTGATCCCAAGAAAGTGCTCTAATACTGTATGTGAGAAACCTACTGCAATAAATAATGAAAACTCATGATATGACAAATATAGTAGAGCATAAAGGGAATTTTATTGATCGAAGATCACTTCAAGGTGGAAACATCCTTTGAGCAAGCTCAATACAAAATAACTCATGGATACCTTCCTCGGCCTCAACATGTACTTATATACTAAGTCTAATGTAAACAACTATTACTCCCCGTGAATGTGGGATAATATAATATACTCACAAGACGACTTACAAATCATATGCACCCAACAAGTATATACTCACAAAATAAAGAGAATGGTTGACATGGGTTCCTAACATCCTCAGAAGATTCCACCCATGATTCAATAAGGACCAATTCATTCTCCCTAAAATTCACAATTTCTTGTGGATCATCAATTCTCTTCACCATATCATCAATGGCTCTCTTTTCTACGATTTCTGAAAACACCTTCTCATAGTTCTCAACGTAAGTCTCAAGCAATACAAGTGATAGGTATTGAGCTCAAGTTTTTTTTTCCTGTATAATTCTCTTCTTGACAGCATGAATAAGATCATGTCTACTAACCCTCTCTCAATTTACCATATCATGAATCTCCAAATTCAACACCCAAACTGGATTTTCTAGACTTTGTGATGTGGTTTGTTGTGATCATTGTCTCGTTGCATTGTATATTTAAAATACCTTAGGTTATACATCAAATGTTAATGCCATTATATTTCAATCAAAGTTTGGTTGGTTTTTTTCTTTGTACACCATCATAGTTTTTCTTAGTCTATAAGCACTGTTCATTTTGACATAGTTACGTTCCACTTTTAGCTTTCAAAATATTACCAAAACTTTATTGTGTTTTCATTAGTTTCTTGAATCTATAGTCGGTATCAAATCCTTCATAATTGAGACTTATCTTTAGTATTGTGATTATCCTTCAACATGTATTCTTCCATGTGATTTAAAAGATTTAATACAATTTTTTCCCAATAAAATAATCTGACTTTTCGATATATACATTGTATTGTATAAAAACTACCTTTAAAGAAAAAGAGAGGAAACCCAAGTTTTATATAAAATTGAGTGAGAGATTCATCTTCATTGTTGACTTAAATAAAAGTTGTTTGGAACACCTTTCAATAACAACATAATAATTACAGCTCAAATTCATAAAATGATCTAATTAATATTATTTTTGAGTTATTTTAATAGTAATATACAAATCCATCATCTTATTTATAAAGTTGTCTAACTAATTTTTTCTACACATAATTTAATAATGATATACAAATCCAAAATGCATAATATTAGAGAACTTCAAAATGTGCAATAGTTAGACACCTACATGTATAATAGTTAAATAACTCCCTTACTTATTAGCTCATGTTATTAATCATTTCAATAAACCTTAATATTTGTCATGTGTAGTTCATCAAACTGTTGATTGATAAACAAGACTCTACATGTAGTTACCCTACCACTATAGAACTATGTTCCTAAGTTTCTAGGAAAGTCGAGTAGAGGTACATGGACGCCACTTATTGAAACTAGGGACTTGGGTATGTCGAGGGATATATATATATATCTATATATATATATATATANCAAGCCATTATACACAAATATGCAAAATTTTCTCATGTAGATAGCAAGGGTGGATACAACTAAAACACCATCAAGTGAAATCCATATCTCACCCAAAATAGATAAATAAATAGGCTAAATCACCTATAGATTAAAAAACTTCATGTCGCAACAAATAACTTTCCTATATTGGGATCCCATTCATCAAAAGCACCTTGTGCCCCATATTCTATAAATTAGCCATTCCCTCTACCTTGAATCTTGAATTTGGTCCTTGAAGGAAATTAGTCAACACCCTATAGTTTTGTTGGTGCTTGCTAATCCAAGTGTTAAAATACAATAAAAGAAACTTCTCTTTCTTAATAAGTGATTTTGCTTGAGAGAAGGGTACATTTTTGTTAAGGTCATGGCACAAGAGTTCCATAATAAGAACCAAAAAAATCACAATACATAGAGAGGATGATGTGATTGATTAAATTATAATCCCATGCCCTCGTATGTCATTATAGAATCCATTGGAAAAATGCAATCCCGAAATATTGAAAAATTGAGAAATTGTTAAGTCTGTTAAATTTTGAATGGGATCTAAAACATTACTTTTGCATATGAATCCAAATGAGGTTGGAACCACTCTCCAACGTCATAAAAAAATTAATGGTAATGTTAAAAATTTAAGTAAATGTTAGATTAAAGTCACTTTAAGAATTTAATATTATGGACTTTAATGTCACTTCTACAAAATTGGCTAGTATCATAGAAAAGTAGTCCCTAGGAATCCCCAAACATCACCAAAATAGGGGTAACCTATACAAAATTGGTGCCTAGAAGTTCCCATGTATACCCAAAATAGGGATACCCAATCCCTTTCGCAACCAATGTCCCTTGAATCTATTCCAAATGTCTCGGGTACTTCGACCAAGCTTTGGGTACATCAGGGTACATCATGACTCATGGTACATGGGTACTAGGTATCTAATATGTGGGTACATGTATCCAATATGAGTATGTGTAACGTACCCTCTAGTATGGGTACCCATGCTACTTAGGTTATAAACCTTAATTTAAATTTTACCCTAGATAAAAATATTAATTTGGACCCATAATTGCTAATATATCTTAGTCTTCAACTATTTATCTAAAAATATGGAGAGTGTATTGAAATTTTAAAATCAAGCAACTACATATAGTAAAAAAATCTAAATTAGTTGAAGGAATTCATAATAAAATAAAATCAGCAATGCCATTACAAAGATTTGAAAAAAGCCACAATAAAGAACCAATATCCTATACCAAGAATTGATGACCTCTTTGATAAGATGAAAGGTGCTTCAGTCTTCTCTAAGATTGATTTTCGGTCATGGTATAACTAGCTTGGGATTAAAGAAAATGACATTTCTAAGATTTATTTTTGAACTTGATTTGGGAATTATGAGTTCGTAGTGGTACCATTTGGTTTGACCAATGCTCCAGCAGTATTCATGAGGCTCATGAAGAGTTTCTTCCGGAAGTACTTCGACCACTTTGTTCAGGTCTTCTTAGATGAAATTCTTATATATTGTAATAACGTGAAGGAGCATGAGGAATACTTGCGGATAGTCTTAACTTGCCTAAGGGAACATAAACTGTATGGTAAATTATCAAATATTTCCTTCTTCCAAAAGGAGATTCACTACTTAGGGCATATCATCTTAGGAGTAGGGATCTCAGTGGACCCAAAAAAGGTGAAGGCTATCAAGCATTGGCCAATTCCAAAGAATGTGCATGAGTTGCATAGATTAATGGGATTAGAAGGTATTACTGAAGATTCATGGAAGGGTTCTCCAAGATTTTGAAACCCATCACCACCTTGTAGCGAAAGGGAATCTTATATGAGTGGACCAATGAATGTGATGTCACTTTTTCTAAATTGAAGAGATTGCTGACAAGTGCACCAATATTACGGGTACCAGACATGGATAAAGACTTCATGGTATGCACCAATGCCTCAAAGCAAGGGTTAGGAGAAGTTCTAATGAAGGAAGGTCGGGTAATGGCTTATGCATCTCGGAAGTTGAAACCTCGTGAGGAGAAATATGCAACAAATGATCTAGAATTGGAAGCAGTAATTCTGGCGTTAAAATTCTTGAGACTCTACCTGGTTGGTAGAAGTTTCACACTTAATTTAGATCATCAAATCTTGCAGTATATTTTTACACAAAGGGATATGAATGCTGGGAAATGGAGATGGATTGGGTTCATGAGTGAGTATGACTTTGGTATCTCATATATCAAAGGAAAGGATAATTTAGTGGTAGGCACTTTAAGCCGAAGGCTAAGGATTTTCTCCCTAATTCCCTTGAAGGATGATTTGAAAGAGAAAGTGCTCAGACAACTCTTGGGGAATAGTTGGTATCTAAAGGTAACCTTGTCTATTTAGAGTGGGAATAATCTTGATTTGAAGTATGATGGCTACCATATTGAGGAATATATGTTGCTTCAGTAACAAGGGAGGATGTTTATCCCTAAAGAATGTGATTTTAGGGAAACAATCCTCAGTGACCCCATATGGTACATTATTGTGCACACCCTGGAGTGAAGAAGATGTATGCAGACATGAAGAAGCTCTTCTCTTGTCCTAGTATGAAGAGCGATGTAGTCGAATTTGTTTCTAATTGCCTCATGTGTTAACAAGTAAAGGCATATCATCGATACCCAACCGATCTCTTAAAGCCTCCCGATATTCCTATGGATAAATGGGAAGTTGTCTCCATGGACTTCATTGGGGTATTTCCACTCACATCCTCGAGACATAATGTTATATTGGTGGTGGTCGACAAACTATGGGGTTTATCATAATTAGTAATCCTGCTTTATGAGCTAGCTTGAGTTGTCTTCTAGCAACTCTATTTTCCTTTATAAGGATGTATTACCTATGTAATAATATCAATTATCATTTATTGATCATTCATTAATGTGTGTTCATTAATTCTTCTTCTTCTCTCCTTATGCTAATTCTCTACAATTCTCTATGAGGTTAATTGTGTGCCTAGATCCTTAGCTTGTTTATGAAATTCCTTATGCCATTAAGGATTTAGAATTTCTACATGGAACCAGAGATTATGATATCAAAGCTATACATGATATCATATCTTTGATATTTCATTAATTAGTCCTCCTTTTTAGATTTGCAGGTTTATTTTGCAGGTTCAACTTTGAATGGATTCAAGAGTATCAATTCCTTTCTCCATTAACAAGCTATTGAGAGTGGAAATTGAATATGAATTCATATCTAAAGAGGCAAGGTATCTATGAGATATATATTGGAGCTAGTGAAGAGTCTTATGAAGAGCCAAGCGACTTGTTGAATGACTATGATAGAGCAATTGGAGCTATTTCTCTAGCTTTCTCTCCAAGCATGTTCTACCTTATTGATTTTGTTGAATACCCAAAGGATCTCTAGACATCATTGGATAGAGTTTTGGGAAAGGAAAATGAGGAGCCTTCTAGCTATGTGGAGAGTGCCTCTAGCTACTCAATGATTTCTCTCTCTCAATATTTCTCGACCTCTATAGTCTTTGATGAAGTTGATCATGAATAAGAAGTTTCTCATACAGTTCCTATTGCTACTACTCTCTTTGATTCGAATGCTTCCTCCTTAAATCAAGAAGCAAATATTGAAAAGCCATCTTTTTCTGTGTCTCTTGAAGTAGAAGATATTTATTCATCTTCTTTTCATATTGTTTATGAAAAAGAAGTGACTAATGGAGCTGCTATTGTTATTGGTGATTCACTCACATATTCAGTGTTCTCTATGTCTTCTATCATGGATTATGAGATCCATATGCAAGACCTCTCACACTTTGTGCATACCTCTCTCCTTGATGGTGCACAACCTACTAACTTCCAATATGTTTGCTTAACCAAATCAAGTCCTTTAAGTGTCTTAACACTTACCATACTTGATCCCATGTGCTTTTGCAACTCCTCCTTTTCTCTTGGCACTCATTCTCAGAGCCTCCTTGAATATTTTGAACATCACTACATTTCCTCCTTACATTCTTCTACCATAGAGGATTATTTACTAGTATATTCCCATGAGTCTACTGTTGTGCTTATATCGCCTCTTGGATTCTTTGGAAGCTAGATCAACCCATGAATCCCATGCATTTGCACTCTTAGATCCTATTCCTTATCTATGTTCCTACAAGATCACTTGCACACATCCTCTCTGTGTAAATGAAGATTGAGACATTATACATTTGCTTAGAAATTTATTTCACCCATCTAGAGCTCATTTCATCTCTATTAGTTCAAAGTTCAAGTCATCTCATCTCTACTAGTTCAAAGTTCAAGTCATCTCATCATCTTGGAGCTAATTACAAGTCTCAAGATCCTTCAGTATTTCCTTCACATCATTGGATCTCGGTTGTTCTACATGGTCCTAGTTTCCATCCTATAGCTGTCCTTGATCTAGGTGAGCAGATTTATCTTCTTCCCAAGAAGAAGATTCCTCCAGACATCAGTATTTAGTTTGGAGAAGCAGAAACACTAGCAATTCAACATTTTTTGGGTATTTCTTTTCATGTCCTTTCTTGAGGGAGTATTTTCCCCTTGAGGTTTTGCCTCTTTCCTCATTTCTTTGGACAAGATAAATTGTAAAAGGGTGACCATAGCCTTTTTGTTGGGACATATATGCATATATTTTTTATTAGTTCAGAGATATCATCATAAAGTCAGGCTTATAGGGGGGTGTTGGAATCTAATAAATCCACTCATAAAATAATTAATCATTATTTGATTAATTTCCTACCCACTAGCTTAGATAGTTGTCATCCACTTACACCTTAGATCCAACACTTTCCCTCTATATCCCAAGAATGATTTATTTCTGATTCTGGGTTGATCTTGACCACTTTATGGCCATCCAAAATTGGTAACTGCACTTTACAACACTTTATGCTTTATTCTGCTTTATCTGCATTATCCTTCTTCTCTGTGGATAAGGTATAGCTAGTCAACTAGGAAACTAGTAGCTTTTGTTTCCAACCCATCCTCGATTATTTTCTCTCCATATTCTAGGATTAGAAAGTCTTTCCTTCACTCATCATCACTCACACATGCTATTTCTAATTCATCAAGTGCTTGGTAGATTTGGAAAGTGCTTTAGCCAACTATGGGGTTTATCATAATTAGTAAGCATGCTTAATGAGCTAGCTTGAGTTGTCTTCTAGAAACTCTATTTTCGTTTATAAGTATGTATTACCGATGTAATAATATATATTATCATTTATTGATCATTCATTAATGTGCATTCATTAATTATTCTTCTTCTCTCCTTATGCTAATTCTCTTCAATTCTCTATAAGGTTAATTGTGTGCCTAGATCCTTAGATTGTTTATGAAATTCCTTACGACATCTAGGCTTTAGAATTTCTACAATTCTTTAATTATCCAAAAATTTAGTCCAATAATCAGTAATTAGCTTCTCATCCTAATGCTCCATATGGTGCGGTCATATCCATTGAATATTGGAACCTTAGAGGACGTTTTTCCTTTCTAATCCATAATGATAAGGGATCTCCCTTCAAGTGATTAAAATTTTAATGAAGAGCCTGCTCGGATACCAATTGTTGGAATATCAAGTAATACTGAGAGGGGGCTAAATCAATATTGAGCAATCTATTAAAATTTTTATTAATTCAAAAATAAATAGCAAAAATAGAACATAGTTATTTTATCATGGAAACCAATAGGGAAAACCACCAATACCTTATATTACTCCAAAATTGTTTTTACAATGTTTTATTATTGTAACTAGAGACAAGGATGCTACAACATCATATTTACCAGGAACTACTTGAAGGAGGCTATGACCCCTTTGCAAGCATGTTTCCTACCCTAGTACCTCCCAAACACCCTTATATGATAACTTGGTGTATCACCCTATACACGTATGGAACTTCCAATCGTATGTACTGAGACAATTATTTGAAAATTTAAAGCATTTTTTAAATACTCTCAAACACATATCTTCATCTAACAATCACGCATCTTCATCATGTCGCTTCACAAAAATTTATTGTAAATTACATCTTTGTTTATTGTTTTTATCTCTATTTAATTTATGAGTCATGACCATTCACAACACCCAATGTTAGGATTATTAATCCTCCCTTGTCCAATTTGGTCATATGTCTAAATTAGGAGTCATGTCTAAATTGGGAGTCCATCCAGTCTATTTATAGTCATTAGCACCATTGGGTCAAATTGACCTAATTGGGGCACATGTTTCAATTACTAAAGTGCAAGGAACACTAATTGAGGCTCACTGCCACTTATTGCACTTAATTGCATAAGTTTAGGAGCCTCCTAGACCAATCCCTACAATTTAGGAAGCCACTGGGAGTGCCGAAACCAACCAAGGTTAGTTCACTTCAGTTAATGACTAGTCAAGCTAAGTTAGGAGTCAGTTACATTCAGTTCTAGTCCTCTACATTCAGTTAGCACTAGGTTTACTTGACTGCACACATGTGGGGCGCATTTCTCACCTACCACAGTCAGTTAACCATTAGTCAACACTGAATGTAACACTTGAGTTGTGTTTTAGAGCTCCGATGAACTCCAGCTATGGTTTAGACAAGGTCAGTTAACTATTGAGTCCTCCGATAGTGATTTAGACAAGGTCTTGGTTACCTACAGTCAAGTAGAGTCTAATCAATTCGAACTTCCTCATGTGGATTCGAATTTCTTGTGGCTATTAAAGCCATTTTACTTCATTGTAATTATTTATCTAATTACTCTTTGATTAATGAAAAGCATTCACAGCTGCAAGCCATTGTTTGCACTGTTTCATTCTTCAATAACTGAGAAAATTGTGTGATCTATCATGTGAGTTGTGTGTTTGTCTACAGATCTATGTGCTCAATTTAATATGGTATCAGAGCCTCGGCGGACAAGGCACTTCTCCTCCTCAGATCTCCTACTGGATCATTTTTTTTTTTTGCAGGTACAACTTCGAAATGATTTCATCTCTGATGAGACAAGGTCTAAAGGAACTCTGGACAAGATTGGACAGAACCTTTGGAATGATTTATGACGATCATAATAGCACTTTGGAGAGAACATCCGGCACCATAAGCATCCTTGATCCAAAAATATCGGCCTTCACTCTCTCTAATGAATTTTTTCAAGATAAAGAAGAAGCAAAAGCTTCTACAGAGTCAATTCAAATTGAAGACAGTCTCCATGCAATGACTCCTTCTCCTGATGCTCCGGAAGTTCATGAGATCTCTGATATCTCATATTCTCATATTTCTGAAATAGAAGAAGACATTCAAATATTTGATATTGAAGAAAAATTCTGCTACACTTCCATGCAAACATTCACCGGTGATTTTCCTTTAAATTTTGTGCAAAATTTACCAGTAATTGCTTCCAAAAGTGAAGAGAAATTTGATTTTTCTCCCTCTAATGTTGCTGCTGGTGTTCAAATATGTGATACCTTGGATATTTTGGAAGAAATATCAGATTACCAAATTGATCCATTCGCTCCCCATGATCTAGTTTTTCCGGCAAACTTCTGCAGGATTGCATGCACCAAAATTCAGAATTTTAAAGAAGAAGAAAGTTGTGCATCCACCGTCTTGGTTAACCATTTATTTGAATCTGGTATTAACCTTATTGGATATGATATGATCTTATTTAGATATGATATGATATTGCTTGGTTTAATATATCAAATTCATAATCTTTTAGTACTGCTTGTAGCTGTTCTCATCAACGGTGTGAAGAAACAAGTACCGCAAGTCTCCTACAAAATTGTTGCTAGGGATTTGATTCCATTTCACAGTTTTGGATCTATTTTGAACCTTTTTAGATATGATTTACTTTTTGATCTGATATTATTTGGTTCATATTTTAAAATTCAAAAGCTTTCAGTCATTCTTGTAGCTGCTCTCACCAATTCTGGTGTGAAAAATCAAGTACCGCACTTTCTCTTCAAAACTGCTAATGGGGATTTGTTGTTAGTTTCCTCATATGAGGTTGCTGATATTTTATTATGTGATTCATTATCTATTTCAGAATCTATATCAGACTATGGAGCTTAAGCATTCGCTCTCAACAGTCCCAGTGCTTCTCTACCATTGATCACATGCTCATTTCCTCACAGAACTAGTAAAGAGGAAGATTTTCTGCATCCACTTGGACACCTGCTCCTAACACTTGGGGCTGTTCTTACCACTCATGGTTTTCTGTTCATGGCTACAACATATCAGTTTCTTGAGTGTTCTTCACATTCTCTAAATTCTCAAGAACATTTTCCCACTTTTTAGTTGACTTCAGTTGCTCTACATGGGTCCAGTCTTCATCCGGCAGCTGTCTATATTTCTGATTTAGTTGAGCATATCATTCTTCTTCCAAAGAGGAAGATTCCTCCAGAAATAATGATGGAGAGGTTCACATGCCAGGCCCCAGGATACCTGTGCACAGAAGAACCAGATTGATCCTGATTCTACGTGCTTAATTAGAAGGGGGGTTTTTTCCCATGTGGTTTTTCCCCGACACCTTGTTTTTGAGCAGTTTCTTTACTTTACTTGATGTAATGGGTGACCTATGGTCTTAGTTACCAGGTCCCACAGATTGTCCAAGTTAACATTCAGGGGGGGTGTTAGGATTATTAAGCCTCCCTTGTCCAATTTGGTCATATGTCTAAATCGGGAGTCATGTCTAAATCAGGAGTCCATCCAGTCTATTTATAGTCATTGGCACCATTGGGTCAACTTGACCTAATTGGGGCACATGTTTCAGTTACTAAAGTGTGGGGAACACTAATTGAGGCTCACTGCCACTTATTGCACTTAATTTCATAAGTTTAGGAGCCTCCTAGACCGATCTCTACAATTTAGGAAACCACTGGGAGTGCCAAAACCAACCAAGGTCAATTCACTTCGGTTAATGACTAGTCAAGCTAAGTTAGGAGTCAGTTACATTCATTTCTAGTCCTCTACATTCAGTTATCGCTAGGTTTACTTGACTGCACACATGTGGGGCGCATTTCTCACCTACCACAGTCAGTCAACCATTAGTCAACACTGAATGTAACACTTGAGTTGTGTTTTAGAGCTCCGATGAACTCCGGTTATGGTGTAGACAAGGTCAGTTAACTATAGAGTCCTCCAATAGTGATTTAGACAAGGTCTTGGTTACCTACAGTCAAGTAGAGTCGAATCAATTCGAAATTCCTCATGTGGATTCGAATTGCTTGTGGCTATTAAAGCCATTGTACTTCATTGTAATTATCTATCTAATTACTCTTTGATTAATGAAAAGCATTCACAGCTGCAAGCCATTTTTTGCACTGTTTCATTCTTCAATAACTGAGTAAATTGTTTAATCTATCATGTGAGTTGTGTGTTTGTCTACAAATCTATGTGCTCAATTTAATACCTAAATATTCAAACACCCATTTAGAATTTTTGTTACCACTTTGAATTAAACAAAGGAGAAATTAAACATGATTTATCCTAATATTTTCTTTCGTTCATTTCATCAAATAATTATTGTGCAGCCTATAATCCTTAGTGTAAAATAAAAATATGGTCCACGTACCGGATGACCACTTTATTCATTTGGGGCAATGAGATACTGAAATGACTATCCAAAATCACCAAGTAACAGAGGAATTAAATATATATAAATTATTCCCCAAAATTAAACATATGCATTTACAAAATTTATAGTCAATTTGTACATGAATGCATGCATAAAAAGCTAATAAAACCATGCAATTAAATAATTTTAGAATGGTGAATTAAACATTTTGTATAACAAAATTAAATACATGGAATTTCATACACAAATAGAAACATATATGAAATATCCTCCAACTAAATGCAGAGTAAACACATTCCTTTTAGCCATCATATCTTTGTTATACCAAGAGGGTTATCAATCCACAAGATAGTTTTGAACCTCACTCTACAACTACCCCGATTTACTATTTCTCTTCCCCCGTGAACTTTCAGAACCCATGAAATTGGTTTCCCTAATCTTAGTTGACATTCTCTCATGCTCCCTTATCTAAGTTAAGAGTCCCTCATGCTATTTCCCCAATTCTCTTCCATAGCTCCAGCAGATGCCCACAAAGGACTCTCAGTGTCGTGACTCCGAGGAACTCGTGAGTAAATTCTTTGTGTTCTCAAGTACAACTTCTAGGATAAAATATGGTTTGGTATTTGAGAGCTTACAATACATGAAGGATGAATTATGGAGCTAGACTAGTTGCATGTTAGGAGAACTAAATAAATTAAACTCATGGGAAGTTCACATTTCCTCCACTAATCATCAAGTCTTGGATAATTAACCTAGATGAATGCTAATCCACTTTAATTAAAGAGGATTTTATAAAGCTTAAGATAAAAAGGATTAATAAGGATAGTGACTTAAATTATAAGTTATTGTGGTAATCTCCCCCTTAAACCATATTCTCTCTTTCCCTCTTGTGAAAGTATAGCACCCTCAGCCCCCCCCCACACCCCCCAAATCTCTTCACAGCAAGAATGGTTTCTATAATAAATGTGAAATGTACATAGCTATGTCCAACTTTTAGCCATTTCATCCATATTTATATAATTACATCATTAGATAATTTCATTCATTAGCATACAAGCTAAGATTATTCAAACTATCCTCATAACTCTCTATGATTGAGAATTAAATAATGTCTCCTTTGCCACATGTCCAAGCCTTTTTTTTCAAAGAAAACAAGTCCTCAAAGTGATATTGGATATATGATAACACTTTCTTTGATCTCTTTGGTGATCCTCTCCATCTCCCACCAATCAATCCCAAACCAAACTCAAACAACCTTTTATATTCTCATGTAATGATCCCACCCAAGTATTACTTTGCGACTTATCCTAGTTGACTAGTTTGCCAACTTCCTTCAAAAAATTATAAATATACATAAAACCTTACACATGCATGTCATCCTAAAAAAATAGGTAGATGCCAATAAATTGTTGTCTATCTCCACGAGCTCAGTGTAATCAAACAAGTAAGTTTCTGTCAAAAAAATGTACAACCTCTTATTTTCCTTTAGCTTCCCACTTTTACCAGAGAAATGCTTATAATACTTATGTGAAGCATTATTCTATTTAGGTCCTTCCAACATAGGAGAAAAAAATGTCATATACTTACAACTTCAAATGCCTTTTCACATTTTGTTTTACAAAATAACTCAATATATTTTGAAATACAAATACACAACAACCTATACATGTAAACAACAACATAAGAGATGAAAATGACATGTCACTAAAACTTTAAAGGGTAAACAACAACAGAAGAGATGAAAATGACATGCTGGTAAGACTTGAAATGGTAAATAACAACATAAGAGATAAAAATGACACGTAATGAAGAGTTTAAGTGCATTATGGCATTTTGGTTTACAAAAGATGTCAAACATTTTTTTGAAAAACATGTAAACTACACTCTTACAGTTCTAAGAAAGTGTCATGTAAACCACACTCTTCACTTCAATGGGTATCAGACCATAGGGAATTTGGTGTTCAATGTGTCGTTGACATTAAAAACATGGAATGATCACGCCAAAATGTAGTAATGCAATAGTTTACTATATTATGTTTGCACAAGGTTATGCGATCCTTCACAGAATGAGCAATAAAATTTTGGACTTGAGAACCGAAAATGCTAAGAAGCCTCACAAACCCACACAACACCAATTTTATTGATTGCAATGCATTGTTCACCTAAGTCTGTTCTCTTCTCTGATCTGCTATACTAGATCTCCTTCTCCGTCTTTATTTCCTTCTGCTTCAACTGCAGAGCCATGCGTTCTTTCTCAAATTTCATCTTTTCACTCTCGAGTTCCATGGGTTCATTCTCAAGTTTTATCTTTCCATTCTCAGTCTTCATTTTTTTCAGTGCCATGCATTTTTTCTCAAACTTCATCTTTTCATTTTCCAGTTCCATGGGTTCATTCTCAAGTTTTATCTTTCCATTCTCCGTCTTTATTTGCTTCTGCTTCAACTGCAGTGCCATGCGTTCTTTCTCAAGTTTCATCTTTCCTTTCTCTAGTTCCATGGGTTCATTCTCAAGTTTCATCTTTCCATTCTTCAGTTCATTCTTCAGTTCCATGAGTTTCTTTTCAAGTCTCATCTTTTCATTCTTCAATTTTCTGTCCTCGTAAGGTAGTGCCATGATTTTATACTCAAGTTCCCTCTTTTTTATTTTAAACTCAAGTTCCATCTTTCCATTCTCAGTTTTCATTTCCTTCTGCTTCAACTGCAGTGCCATGCGTTCTTTCTCAAATTTCGTCTTTTCATTCTCCAGTTCCATGGGTTCATTCTCAAGTTTTATCTTTCCATTCTCCGTCTTCATTTGCTTCTGCTTCAACTGCAGTGCCATGCGTTCTTTCTCAAGTTTCATCTTTCCATTCTCCAGTTCCATGGGTTCATTCTCAAGTTTCATCTTTCCATTCTTCAGTTCCATGAGTTCAATCTCAAGTCTCATCTTTTCATTCTCCAATTGTCTGTCCTCGTACGGTAGTGCCATGATTTTATATTCAAATTCCATCTTTTTGATTTCATACTCAAGTTCCAGCTTTTTGTACATGATTTTATACTGAAGTTCCATCTTTTGATTCTCCAACATCATCCTTTTCAATTCCCTTTCCTGCCACTTAAACCCCTCATTTTCAAGCATCCATGATGTTCTTGCACTATCTGGTTGCATCGTTGTTGTTCTTGCATTATCTGGCAACGTACCAGACATCAATGGATTACTGTTTTTTGGTGCAGTGGACCCCATCAACTCATCCATGTTATCTGATGGCTGAATCCGTCTTTTTCTTGCATTATCTGTTAAGGCCATCACTCGATTAAGACCACTACACCCCTTTGACTCTGTGGTCAGCTTCATTCTTTTAGGAACGAATCCTATCTCCTTCTCTTCATCATCTCTTCCATTTTCATCCTTTATGGCCCCCAATTCCTCTTGATCGTCTCTGCTTTTAGGAGTTGATGACTGGAAACCAATATCTGCTGCGATATGCTGCCTGCTGTGATAATTACGAATCTCTTCATAGAATAAGGGTCTGGAGCTTAACATTTTCGTCACTTCCTCCTTGGTCGTCTCAGGGAGATGCTTCATAGAAGCTAAGAGAGCAGGATTCTTAACAACTTTGTCGGCTGTGCCTATTCCAAGCAGATCATTCACTCTCTTATACCTCTTAATGAGGTCGTTGAATTTGTGTAAACATTGCTGCGGAGTAACAGAAAAACCTTTCTGGATCGTGATCAGCTCCGAAACAGATTGCCACTTGCTCAACTTTTCATTAGTGCACTCCTCGTCCACATAACAAACCACTTGAATCAGATGCCTCACCTTGTCATCTGTCCATTGCATCGGTGGCGCTGGAGATTTTTTCGGCGAGCTCACCATTTTCGCAACCGAACGATCGACGTTTCCTATGATTCAAAACAGATTAACAGTCAAGTTTCCTTTGGTTTATAAACAGATGTATAAAACCTGAAATAGGAGCTATAGCCAATCATATACCCTCGTTCAAAAACCAGTGGGTAAAAAATCTTAGTAATCCAAAAGATTCCAAGATAGTAAAATACAAAAGCTTCAATATTCCTAATTTAATTAAGTTTCCTCATTCCATGATTCTTTCGGTATGTGGGGAATTCTCAATATCAAAACCCCTAGCTCATAACCAAATTCCGCACGATACCCACACACATTACTGGAGCAAGCAAACCGCCAAAATTTTAAAAACCCATGGAAATCACCTTACCTTATGTAGAAAACAAATATAATGCAACGAGCCTTATTCTTCAGTCAATCTTCAGTGTTGTCAATTCAACAACTCGTATTACAATACCATTCCTCTCACGCATCCGCATCAATTCAATTTGCTTAAATCAAGCTTAAATAGATAAATGTACTTGGAATTTGACATATGTTTGGACGCACATTGTATAACATACACCTATTAATAATAGCCATCATGACTTGGAGTTAAATTGCCTTCGTAGATATTTTTATTTTTTTATATTTGCGACTAATCATGTCGGCCTAAACTAAAAACTAAAATTTTATGTCTTTTTGATATATTTATATTCTATAACCTTCCCATAATTCAAAATATATATTTAATCAACAAAATAATTAGAATTTTAGCACAAATAAGCCCTTAAAATAAGGACAATAGCTTACATGTAGCTACTAAATTCAATTTGACTGTATTTTTTTACATTTGCTTATGGAGAGAAATACATTGAATAGAGTAAAATTACCAACTCATAAATTTTATACATATATATATATATATTAAAGAACAAAATAAGTGTATAGTTTTACTTACCCGGATGTGATCAACCAAGTGGTAGCAGAATAGGAGGATGCAAGCCACGAGGCAGAGGCTCACAAGGCCCATGAGGTGGAGGCTCACAAGGCCCACGAGGCATAGGCTTAGGGGACAAATGGCCGGCGTGAGGCTCATGAAACGGAGTTAACAAGTGGACAGCAAGAGGGGACTGACCCACATCTTGTCTAGACACATGCTTAGTACAGATGGGAGGGTAGCAGGGATGGTGGGGAGGCTCAATACTAGCAAGGAGGATAGGGAGAGGCGTGGGAAGAATTCATGCCAGGGGATCTGGTCTCAAGTGATGGATTTGAGGAAGATGATTACGGCGACCAAAGCCTGAGCATATCCTCACACAGTCCATCAATAGTGACAATGCGTACTTGATTATGCATTGCTGGTCTTTCCTATTGAGTGTTGAGTTATTACTTAAACCAGGAGCACAGGGAAACATTGCACTATGAATTGTGCAGACTGTTTGGGAGAAACACCTCCACGTCGGTTGAAACAAATCCAGGCTTAGATCGCTCTGAAGTGTTAAGGTAAGGAAGTGCAAGAGAAGGGGTAGGAGCAACCTACTGCACATACGAGGTGGTCACTTGAGGAGGTTGGATTTACAGTTGATAATGGTCGCTCCTAAAGGTGGAAATGAGGAGGACGAGTGGGAAAGGCTCTTCAATGAGGAGAGGTCGGAGCATATCCAACGCTCCATTGTGGTGATGGAAAACAAGATTTATGGAGAGTTCATACTAAAGCTCGGAAGAGAGGTGGTGATGGAGCATAGTTTTACTTGTAAAATTTATGGGTTGGTAATTTAAAAATATATAGATATATATTTTTTATGGTTAATATAAGTAATTATGAGAAAAAAGTGAGACCTTGTCCTCCAATGTCATTCCATGTCACAAAACTCATGGGGATCGTTGAACCCAATGTCCAACAATATCCCTTAACATGACTTGGGTGAGCTTCAAACCCTTGACCTTTTGCTCTCATACTATTTGTTGGACTGATGATTGTCATTAGACCAACACCCGTAGGTATTAATCTCTGCCACAATCGCTAGAGTTAGGATCTCTAGAGGCGATTATTCCATGTCACCAAACTCATGGTGAGCGTTGAACCCAATGTCTAACAGTTCCATTTTTTTATCCATTGTACTCAAATCTTCTTTCTGATAACATATAAATTTTTATCTAAGAACTGTTGTGGTAGAGACTACAAGTTCATCCAAAGGATAAGGAGCAAGAAACGCATATATATGCTCATGTTTGTGTTCTTGTATGTCGAGAGTGTGGAACAAATGCACCTTATGGTCGTCTAGGGTTCTTTCATAAACGTAATAAAAGGATGATTAATATAAGCATATTCATTGTAATTCCATCTTGAACATAAACGATCTAGAATTTGAAGAAGACCAGAATGACCTCTTTGGAGTCCATAAAGAAACTCTAGTTGGAGAACAAAAAAACATTATGCTAAAACTAAAGCAAGAGATATCCTCGACACCATTTTTATTTGCAATGCATTCATCATCTAAACCTTAGATCCTCTATCCAAAATGTGTGTTGCATCCTAAATTTCAACTCATTGATCTCCGATGCCTAATGCATCATTAACATTAACTTGAATAAATATTTGATCTATTATGGATTTCTCTTCTTGAATTACTCTTTAAAATAAATATATTACATTCAATGCACTCAATGGTGTTAACATTTTAATACAATGGTTCAAATCTTTATCTATATGTTAAACATATAGTTTTTCTAAACGAATGTGAAGTTGGGGTTTATATCTTCTTAGACATCAATTGAAAACCATTTAAACATTGAAAAGGTGTTTTAGGCATGTAACCTTTAAAGTTGTCTATATTGTACAATGCTCTCACTCTCACTACTAATGAAACTTCAATATCAATATATCTATTTACAAAGTATTAATTTATCAAAACCACCTTATGGATCTATTTATAATTAATATTAAATAATAAAAATCAAAACATAATTATATAAACAAATAAAGACAAATTATTAATGTAATTTTTTTTTATAAAACAAACTCACACATGGCTCCTTATTATCATAACAAAACTTATTGAATATGTTCTTTCAGCATCTAATAGAGGAAAACAATAGAGTAGAGCACCAATTGCATAAAATGCACATTAAAACATATGTGTGATAATACCTTTGGAAAGGAAATAATGATACCTTGGAAAGGAAATAATAGTAGGGTATAGTTGTGTAATGTGTTATTTAATAAAATAAAATATTAATAGAGATATAAGAATATAAATTATTTCAGATTATGTCATTTGTTATTTTTTGGTTTGTTGAATGATTAGTTTAGATTACATTGGTTGTCAGTTAATATTTCACATTTGTTGAATGACACTATCCCTTACAATGAAAGAGGAATCTAATAGAAATTATATTTTTTTTAGGTTTGTAATGAGAAGACATGGTTTCTTAGGATTGTCATTTAACCTAATGTTATTTCATGTAATGAATTGTTGTGTTTTGAGAGTGCATTAATCATGAAGTTTAATTATCATGACTTAAGTGATGCACTTATAGACTACCTACATTATATTACTTAGCAATAAATTATGTGAGAAAACTTTAAAAAATCTCATAGCTTATGCAAACCTACCCTCATAACTCAATATTCTCAAAAATCTATGATTGAGAATATTGAGTTATTCTCAATATTCTCAATCATATTGAGAATAACTCAATATTCTCAAAATCTATGATTGAGAATATTGAGTTATTCTCAAATCTACCCTCATAGCTTATGCAAACCTACCCTCATAGATTTCAACTTATATGACCAACAAAAACCCCATAAGCATTGGAATTTTCAATACCCTATGGAAAGAGTAAGCTCTCACCAGAGATGACCATATGAAATTTCATAGAAAATTGAATCAAATATGTGCAAGGAAGGATGGTTTCTTCTCACGGAAGATAATCTCAACTCTTACCTTAATCATATCTAAGATTCATCCACATAGAAGTATTTAACATACAAGTGGGAAACATTTCATAACATTTAATCATACACACATTGCACAAAATATAGAGGGGAACATAAACTTCATTCTATTACTTTGACCAAAATTGGGTAAGGCCCTCCATTACTACAAAACCCAGCTTCGTAGCTTTAAATTCTACACATTTTTCATCTTACTATCATGATAGACTTACATAATGATTAGCTCTCAAAAAACATGGAACTACTAGGAATAAAAATGGCCATACATATTTAAGCTAAATGGAATGGAACAAGACAACCAAAAAAATGGGAAACCCTTTAAAAATTAAGCCTTAGATAGCGTTATGTTCATTCATCATCAAATAGAATAAAACAATACTCTAGAGCACCAATTGCATACTATGAACTTTAAAACATATATGTAATGATACCTTTGGATACGAAATAATAACATGATATTAGCTCATGGTTGTGTTATATAATAAAATATTACATTATAAATAGAGATATAAGAATATAAGTTATTTTAGATTATGTTGATTGTTATTTTTGTGTTTGTGGAATGATTAGTTTAGATTACACTGGTTATGATTTAATCTTTCACATTTGATGAATGACACTATCCCCTACAATGAAAAAGGAATCTAAACGAAATAATCTTGTTTTTTGGTTTGTAATGAGAAGAGATGGATTCCTAGGATTTTCATTTAACCTAATGCTACTTTATGTAATTAATTGTTGTTTGTGGATAGTGCATTAATCATGAATTTTAATTATCATTGGCTAGGTGATGTAGTTAGAGAATACTTACATTATATTACTTAGTGATAAATTATGTGAGAAATCTTTAAAAAATCTGATGCAAGCAAGCCATATCTAATACTTTCTTATCACAACTAAACAATGATAGAACTAGTATAGAGATATTTTAATTGCCATTGTCATTTCAATTTCAAGAATTTCATTTGTTGTAACATAAGCTAAGATTATGCAAACCTACCTTCATATCTCTCTATTCTCAAAACTCTATGATGGAGAAAAGCATAATGTCTCTTTTTCTAGAAGTCTAGGTGTTGGTTGCAGTATGTCATACCTAGAGTTCAACTTATATGGCCAAAAAAAAGCACATACACATTGAAAATTTCAATACCCCATATATAGAGTAAGGTATCACTCATATGCACATAGGAAATTAGATAGAAACCTAAATCAAGTTTATTCAAGGAGGGATGGTTTCTTCCCACACAACATAATCTCAACTCTACCTTAAGAAGCTATCATACTAGTCTATATATTAGTATTTAACATACAAGTGGAAAACATACCATAAAAGTTAGTCTTACAGACATTGCACGGAATATAGAGGGAAACATAAACTTCATTCTATTACTTTGGCATAAATTGGGTACCACCCTCCAGTGCTACAAAACTCAAATCAACAGCTTAAGCTTCTACATATTTTTCTTCTTGTTGTCATGAAATCCTTACATAATGATTAAATTTAACATTACATAGAACTACTATGAATAACAACAACCATACATATTTAAGCTAAACATAATGGAACATAAATAACAAAAATTGGAGAATCCCAACCTTTCACAAAATAATCCTTATATATCCTTATGTTTGTTCATCATCTAATAAAAGAAAACAATAGACTAGGGTGTAATACCCGCATTTTGACCCTTATAATGCATTGGATTTACATGTAAATAATGTGTATATGTGATGTATGATTCCTGACATGGAGCTCAAGGCCAAGACCCCGCTAATGAATACTCAAGATTTAAACTTAAAGTATTTTATATTTTATTAGGCATGAGCTAGTAAGTAATGGGAAAATTGTATATGCATGTAAGTATTTAAATGCAATAATATTCTAAGATTTGGCTATGGAAGAAACTAAAATGAGGCAGCTATGTTTATCCACTAGGGAGAGGTGAGGGGGTTATGGGATTTAATCTTTTATTTCCAAATGTCATCTTGTCTAGCTATTCTGACATTTATTTTTATTGTAAGATGGTAGCTGAGAAATCATCTCATGCATTAATGGAGCATGGGAAAAAACCACAAATTTGTATGCCTAAGTATGGGCATGGCCTACTAAGGGCGTGCAACCCAGAACACGTAAGGGCATCATAGACTTGTTATTGACTCAAAATTCCATGGCCTAAACGACCATAGTCAGTCTAAGAAGGTGGCTACAAAGGGGAACCTCGATGTAGCTAGTTAGCAGGCTGAGGTCTTGTTCGTTATCGGAATTAATCAGACAAATCACTCCACCAACTAAGAATGACCATGCACCACCACCCATAGAATCAAGAAGGAGATTGCAATCTTTCAATTCTTACTGTGTCTAGACCTGGTAATTTTTCCCGTTTTGAGTCAAATTAAGCCATAGGATCCACTCCTGGCAATGCCCTTCTGTCAATTTCTTTAAGTTTCATCCTTGCGACTATACTCCCCCCTGGAACTCAAACACTCTAATTTCTCAAAAGGTGCTGGAGGAGTCCTTAGAGAAACATCCATTGATCCCTAGTCGTCATTATTTATGGTTGATACTTGGATGTTAGATGATCATGTTTGAGCCCCCAACTTTTGTTCTTGATTAATGAAAACATACTTGGAAAATTATTTCGTAGCGGTCTGTCTTTCATAAATCCAAGAATTTCACCTATGACAATGAAATACGAATTCCCTCAACAATCCCTATTAATCATTACTCTAGTATCGAAGGACAACAAAATAGGACCAGACTCCTATCACAGTATTCCATGTTAATGTATTCAGAGCATAAACTTGCTTTGATCACTCTAATCCTTTTAAAGTAACAATGCCAGAGCCACAACATAGCCAATTAAGGCCAAGAGAAAACCACTGGAAAAGGGGTGGAAGGGAAGGTGCACACCGAATAGGAAGACCAACCTTTACAAACCAATATCCAACTACAATATTTTTAACTTCAACAACTTAAATATACACTATTGGAGCTGGAATTACCACAACTGCTAGCACCAGAATTTACCTCCAATGGATCCTCGTCCAGGGATTTAGATTGTACTCATTCCAATTGTCGATGAGCCCAGTATTCTTATTTATTGTCACTACCTCCCCATGTCAAGATTGGGTAATTTGTGCGCTTGATTCCTTCCTTGGATTCATTTCTTAGGCTCCCTCTCCAGAATCTAACACTAATTATTTGTTTCCCGTCACCACCATGGTAGTCCTCTATCCTACCATCGAAAGTTGATAGGGAAGAAATTTCAGTGAATCATCATGAATAGAAGGGTCGTGTGATCTGTCGAGTTATCATGATTCACTGGAGAAGCAAGAAATCCTACACCGAACTTTTATCTAATAAATGCATCCCTTCCATAAATTCGAGACTTGGTGCACGTATTAGCTCTAGAATTTCTACGATTAGTTTAGTAGTAAGGTACCATCAAAGAAAATATAACTAATTCAATGAGCCATCTGTAGTTTCACAGTCTGAACTAGTTCATACTTAGACATGCATGGCTTAATCTTTGAGACAAGCATATGACTACTGGAAGGAACAACCAGGTAGCATCCTAGAACTTCAAGGCACCCAAGGGGTCTATGCAAAGAACACTCGGGACTCCCATCAATGACAGGTGATTGATTTCCAAGATATGTATAGGATTCTTCTTTTTATTCCTTGCAAGGTTGCAAGTGCTGATGAGCGGGCCGAGTGTAAATACCACCAAGGGGAATAGAGAACGAAAGAAAATGATAAAAACAAGTATGGAGGTAGGAGAAGGAATAAGCAACAAATAACTTTCCTATAGATAAAAAAAAATTCATGCTACATAGTAAAAAATAACTTTCCTATGATGAATAAGAGGATGAATCACCTATAGATAAAAAAATCCATGCTACAACAAATAACTTTCCTATATTGTGATCCTATTCATCAAAAGCACCTTGTGCCCCATCCTCTAGGAATTAGTCATTCCCTCTACCTTGAATCTCAAATTTAGTATTATTGACTTTAATGTCACTTCTACAAAATTGGCTAGTATCATAGAAATGTAGTCCATAGGAATCCCCAAACATCACCAAAACAGGGGTATCCCATCAAAAATTGCTGGCTAGGAATCCCCATGTGTACCCAAAATAGGGATACCCCATCCCCTTTGCAATGAATGTCCCTTGAATCTATGCTAAATGTCTCGGGTACTTCGACAAATATTTGGGTACATTAGGGTATGTCATGACTCATGGTACATTTGTTAGAATTTGAATTCCATATGATCTTCAAGCAAAAAGTTCTTTATTATTTTACAACAATTGAATGGAGGATGAACATACAAACTAAAAAAAACTAACCACACAGGAAATGGACAAGTATTGCTCAGGAATTTATAGTATATTCATCATAATAATATCCTGTGTACAATAGATTACAAATAGGTAGAATTCGAATGCATGAGAAGTGAATTCGAATTCTCCAAGTGGATAAGATTGTATCTAACTAAATCTCTAACTCAAGGTCTCCCAATCAATATTAGAGTCCATCAAATCAACCCTTTGATGAGCAATAACTCCAACAAACAGTAACAACTAGTGAACTCAGTGCAACTGAGTGTGGTAGGTGAACAAAAGTGCTCCTCCACATGCATGCATGCATTATCCATGTAAGGCATGCGCTAACTAACTGATAGTGAGTCATCTAAAGGTAACTGAAGGCTAACTGTGGATAAGTAGTGCTAACTCCAACTAACTGAAGTGGGTTTGTGTTTCTTTAATGGAATAACAATCTTCCTTTGAAGCCATGGAGGATATCTAGAAAGCACTATCCACAATCAAAGGTAATTTCTCACAATTGCTTTCAGATAAAAATGACATGTTTAAGCTTGTTGAGTTATTGCAGGAAGCATCACTACATGACGAAGAAAGTATTTGCATATATGAAGAAGAGAAATACAAGATCAAAGGTGATTTGTTGGACACCCAAGATTCTTTGAGATGCACTCAAAGTTCCCTCTTAGAATCACAAAGGAAGATAGAACAATTCCGAAAAGAGTGGAAAGAATTGATTGAATCCTCAATATTTCCTAAGAGTCATCCCTTTTCGGTAAATGGCATGAAAAAATACATGGAGGAACCTCATGATTGGGTGGACCATGAGGAGAATTATATTCAGTATGTGCTTAAAGAGTGTGCAGAACAGTTTTATGAGAACCAAGCACTTGATTTATTTCCAAGAAAACTTGAGTTGTTCCTTGAAGACAATCACTCTCCCATGGAAGAGTGGGATGAGAGCACCCAATTTGGGCCAGCCAATAATGAAAAATTTTCAGCCATAAGTCTGATTACTAAAGGTTGCAAACATGCAAACAAGGTTCACAGTTCTTTCCCACATGTCCTAGATTCACAAACACCAATGGGGAATGAATAGTGGGTGAAGAAATTTTTCTGGTTTGTGTCGCATGCACAACAGGGGATGATGATTTGTCCCCATGGGAGATATATCCTATTGCAGAAGAGATGGATAATTATAGATCATATAAATCAGCAATAAATACCTCTGATTCATCCAATGGATGGTTTGATAGAGGAATCACTAAAGAGGAAAATATGGAAGGCAAAAGTTTGATGTCTTGTTGCAAGAAAATTGTTTTTAATATTGCTGATTTTTCTATGATTTACAAGCAACAAAAAAGGCATGTGTGTGCGGCCACTTTTGACAAAAAGGCATTAGAAATACACATACTTTTAATGTGTCAGTCAATTGATGGATTTTGCACCCTTGGATCAATGGTAGAGAGTTGAGCCATTGGATGAAGAGGGGAGCACCTGTTGAGTTCCATAGAGACATATTTGGAATCTAGACCTTGGGAGGAATTTTTTTATTTCTGCAATAATTTTTTTGTTGTGACTGACATTGTCTTGACATGTGAATAGCAAAAACGACTTATTTTTCATCTATTATATAACTCCCATACACATGCACATGAGGTGCATTCTGATTTGCATGTGCTTGAGGAGTTTGAGGTCAAGCAATATGAAGATCAGGCACTTGCATGGTTCCTAAGAGATTATGAGTTGCCTCTAGGAAAATGTTGTAAAATTTTGGAGGAGGCACATGATCACACTGTCACTCAAAAAACTAACGGAAGAATTTGTGGATCCATTATCTTGATTGATGAGCATTGTAGGGATTTGGCTCACAATTATTCACCCCGCACTTCTATTTCAGCCACATCATGTGGGGATGAAAATTGGGTGAAAGGATTTTTTCTATTGATTCCACAAGAAGCCTATATGATACTTCCACTCTTCCAGTTGAGGAATTCATGGTCAAACCATGTGGTTTGACAAGTGAATTAGTAATAGCTGAATTAATCCCACCTAAACCATTTAGCATGAAATTTTGTCTGTCCATTGATTGGGTGGCTAGACACATAATTGAGATGTGTGCACTGGAGGGTAAACATCTTGCTTGCATCAATGGAGAGACATTGGACACATCAAAGAAATCGTATGAGCAATGGCATGAGAATGTATGGCTGCTATATGATGCTTTCAATATACATAGAGGGGCATGGGATAACATCTTTTGTATTCATACCAACAATGACATGAGTTCCAGTGCTAGCTTGCACATGGATTTTCATACTTTAGATAGGCTCAATATGATTTGGTCCCACATTAAGGAATTCCATGTTTGGTGGGAGAGTTTAAAAAAATTTCAGTTTGGCATGGAGAGAGATGAGCTTCTAGTATGGTGGTATGATTTTCATAATCTCATTTTCATCTTCTACAATGATAAAATTTTGTTGTTTATATTGATGGGTGAAAGGAGGAAGATAAAACCATGGGATCCCGACATTCTTAAGAATGACATAGTTCAAAAGGTGGAAGAAAAATTTGGGTCCTTATAGAGGAGGCAATGGGATCTGGGAATTATACTCAGCTACCTTAACTAGGTTAGAAATTTTTCTAAAGGAAGTGGTATAAGGGAAATGATAGTGATTCATCTGAAGGTAACTGAAGGCTAACTATGGCTAACTAGTGCTAACTCCAACTAACTGAAGTAGGTTTGTTCCGGGACTCCTAGTGGCTCCTAAATGGTAGGGATTGGTATACGAGGTGCCCCCACTGATGCATGCACATATATCAAGTGGCATTTAACCTCTAGCATTGCCCCCCACACTTTAATGACTGGTACATGTGTCCCCATTGGTCCATGTGGACCTAATTGCACTATTTGACCCATTTAATTAATTTAGGTTCCTAAGTTAGGAAAATTTAATCTAATAGAAAGTATGAAAAGGGGAGGATTAATAATCCTAACACCCCCCCCTAAATCCTAACTTTGACAACTTTTGGGCCCTGGTAACAAGACCATAGGTCACCCAATATGCAATCTAAGAGACATAATACAAATGAGGTAGGAAAACCTCTTGGGAGAAACCCCCTCAAGATAGGAACTAGGAATTAGTCCTTGATGCCCAAAGGAGACCCAAGAAAGGAAAATATCTTTTCAGTAAAAGTCTTGGTAAAAATATCTGCAATTAGATCATCTATCTTACAATAGTACAGTGTGATGGTTCGGTCATGCACCAGTTGTGAAATGTAATGCATGTGAACTTCTATGTGCTTTGTCCTCTGCTTCTAAATAAGATCACTCGAGATCCTGATTATACTCTGGTTGTTGAAATAAATATCTAATGTAGGTGAAGTCTAAAACATAACTTCCTGAATAACTGCATTCACAGCTCCTCGGTACTCTGCTTCTACTAAAGAAAGTACAAGGGCTTCTTACTTCTCATTGGACCAATAGATTGGTCCAGATCCAATCATGAATACAAAACCCGAGGAGGATTTCCTATCATTTCCATCTCCTTCCCAATATCAGTCTGTAAAGCCTATGAGATCTAGCTGTGCTCCAGCATCATAGTGTATCCCATAATCAATAGTTCCCTGCACATAGTGCAAGATCCACTTTTCTACCTTCCACCACATCTCATGTGGCTTCTACATATATATGGTAGCACCACTCACAACATAGGGTATATCTGGTCTCGAATGAGTGAGATACAGAAGGATTCCAATGAGATTTTTATAGAGAGTGCTATCCACCAAAGCTGTATAAGCACCTTCTTCAAGCCTGATGCCTGATAAGAAAGGGCAGGGGACTTCCTTGCAATCCTCCATGTGGAACCTCTTAAGCATATCTGATGAATACCTGGACTGTGAGATCATGATTCCTGAAGTCTTCTAAATTACTTCGAGACCAATGAACTATCTAAATATTCCCAAGTCAGACATGGAAAATGATTTATTCAGAGTAGACTTGATGTTGCTCAATCCAACAACAGAGCTACTAGTAATCAGCAAGTCATCCACATACAATACAACTAGAAATCAAGAACCCCTCCTCCTTCTTCATGTAGACATTGCAATCAGATTTGCACCTTTCAAACTTCTAAGATTTGAGGAATGTATCCATATTAGAAATCAAGAACCCCTCCTCCTTCTTCATATAGATCTACTCCTCTAAATCGCCATGGAGGAAGGCACTCTTCACATCCATGTGGTGTACTTCCCATCTCTTGGAAGCAGCAATGGCCAATACCAGCCTAATGCACTCCTTTCTAGCTACTGGAGCTAATGTCTCATTGTAGTCCAAGTCTTGGACATGAGAATACACTTTTTCCACCAACTGGTCCTTGTACTTGGTTGTGGTACCATCAACAGCTATTTTGGTTTTGTAGATCCATTTTTACTATATTAGATTCCTTCCTGGAGGTAAGGGAACAAGTTCCCAAGTCTGGTCATCATGTAGCAAATCAAACTCTTCATCCATGGCTGCCTACCATTTAGGATCATGGAAAGCCTCACTAAAGGATTGAGGATTTGACCCAAGCATCATGTGTCATATCCCCACATTTTGATCACCAGAAGTGTTGAATTTGCCTAGTACCAAGGGGGTCAAAAGATGCGTTAAATAAATTAACCTAGGATATTTTATTTAAATGTCGCTTAGGAGGCATGTACTTGGTATATTAATTGTCATTAAATATTATTATGCAATTAGTTAGGTGGAAAATAAGTTTCCATTAACAGGAGGGCCACTTGCGAAAGCCAACTTGCCAAGGGAAAATTAGAAACTATATGAAAAAACCAACCAGACAGGGAAAGGGGAAGTGCCAAAATATATGACAAAAGAAATCAAATAAAAAAGAGGCAACAATTGACAAAGGAGGGTGCAGTTTCCTTTTTGGAGTTCAGTCATAAAAATAGGAAAGCCAAGAAAAGTTGTAATAAGGAAAAATAGCAACTATGGGTCAAGGAAAAAAAAATTTCCAAATTGGATGAAGGTAGATGAAATGGAAACATATTTATTGTCTTACACATACTAATTTACTCAAGGGGGTCAAATTTGTGGCTAGGGTTAGGGTTTAGCAAGTGGTAACTTGCTTAACAAGTGATTGACTTGCTCGACAAGTCACCCAGGATTATTTAAAGACAATTGGAGCTCCATTTCTCAGTTTGGATGTTTATTATGTTGATTTTTATGAAGCTAAGGCTTCCTTTCTGAGTGTTGTGCCTCAATTTCTTGTGATATGTGCCCCAAGGTTCTCATTCCCTCTCTCCTCTTCCCCTCTTCTCCCCTTCTCATTGCAGGTTACATTGGAGCTATGGAGCAGCCTCTCTGAGTTGATTCAGGATTTGTTAGCAGCCTACAGCCATCCATTACTATACATCATATTTCATTAACAATTCTGAGAGTTTTCAATATCTAAGGGTTCAAACCTCCATTCCCTTCCTTGTATTATGTCAATAAAATACATTGTAATGATGCACAATGTTCAAGAGAGTGTTATAGTTAATTTATGAGAGTAATTTCAATTTTATTGGCTATAATATGATATCATAAACATTCTCTGTAATTTTCATTCCAATATGATTCAAAATGGCTTAGATTTACTCATTTTAAGTTAACCTAGTCTAGATTTGCATTGGAAAATAACTAGTTTTACTGTATTCCCATATTTCGACTTGTGAATCCAAATAACTCCATTATTTTTCTAATGATTCATTAACAGACATATATAAGTTTCCCAAGTCCAAAACAGAGAATCTGAACCTCCCTTACCCTATTTGTAAAGGCTTGAACATGGAGCTAGTGAGCTGCCCGACGAGCTAGTCTCACCTTGAAAACTTGCAGAATATTTTCCTTTGCCTCTGATATATTATTAAAATTAATGAACCTTTATTTATGATATATTAATTCTGGAACAGACCTCTACAAGTTTCCATAATCCCCTTGTTGAAATAGACCGAACTATTCTCCTTAGTTTCAAGGTTTGGCTGCCCAAAAGCGTGGTAGTAGGTTTCCATAGTGTAGACTCTGAACCCTAAATGGAACCAGATCTAAATGTGTTAGGGGATAGGAAATTACATGTCTGAAATCTCTTTGTTTTCTGCCCACCGATCACTCTTGTCCTCTACAAAATATCGCAGAAGAAACCATTGTTTTTCCCAATCCAAGAAGGTTCTGTGTGAACCAATTAAATTTAAGAATTATTTAAGTAAAATTACAGAATTAAAGTGTTCAGGTCTTCACACTAGACTTAGGAAATTACATCATGAAACACCTCTCAGCAAGAAGAGGATCTGTGTGAGACTATGGTGCACTCTCCTTCTAGTACTACGACCTCATTCTTCTTTTGTCATTTGGATCCCCAACACTATCTCCAGCTACTTCTATGACCTGCTTGGCCCATCTAGACTACTAGAATGAGGTCGGTGTTGGATATGGATTTAGATCCCTTTGAGTTGTAAGCTCATGTCTAAATCAACCTGGGATGAATCCTCTTCTAAATCTGAATAAAAAATGTCAAGATTTAAAACTGAAGCTACAACAGGAAGTGAAGGAATGTTTATACCTTCATCAACTTTGAATTGAAGTTGTGAGATGTTGGAACTGAGAATGGCATGAAGTGAGAGAAATATTATTCCTTGGAGGCATGATCAGCAATCCCTTTCGCTACAATCTCCTGAGTTGAGATATTAGTGATCCCTACTGAGTCATGTCCAAAAAATACTTGTTTTGGAAAGCCAGTATGGGTCATTTGATAAATAGATAACATATTAGCTACAAGTGAGGGCACATATAGGACATCTTTGAACACACCATGCTTCAATTTGATGGTGTCGTTCCCTACTGCTAGGATTTGAGAATCATCTCCCATGTGAATAGTGGGCCCTTCTTTGATACTGAGATAGGAGAAGAGATCCTTGGAGGAAACCATGTGGTTGGAGGCTCCAAAATCAATCAAATAGGCTGTAGACTGAGGTAGTCCTACTTTCAAAGCATTGCATCGTTCATGTCCATTATTAGACTATTTTTCTCTTTGAATGTTATGTTGCTTGAGAAGAGAAGAAATTTCATCAAGTTCCTTTGTCATACAATGATCTTCAAGGTGATACCCTTTTTCACTGTAGGGACATAGTGTTATCCCAAATTTCTTCTTCTTAGAGCTGGAGGCCCTTTTGAAAGCTTGTTGATTTTGTTTAGGCTTCAAATCAGCTTCCTTTGGCTCCTTCTTCTTTGATTTCCCCTTTGCTTGTGCTTTGGGAGAGTCATCAACCAAGAGAGCTTGATCTTTGGAGGTCTGGATGACTTCGATTCAAATCAATTTGTTTTGCTCTTTGATTAAGGATTCAGAAAATTAATCTAGAGATGGTAGTTTCCAATGAGGAAATATTTCCTACTTGGAATGAAACATAGAGACATAGACAAAGTACTTAAGACCTAGTTTGCTGCGTATTGAAAGGACATTCTTCTCATCCTTCCACTCTATCCCACACTGTCTGCATTGTATCACTAGAGACTTGAATTTGGAGAAAAATTTCTCAATGGTCTCAAAACTGCTAGGATGTAAAGATAGCAACTCATTCCCCAGAATGTGTCCCCTAAGCTCATATTCTTTGTTAAACAATCTATCAAGCTTCTACCAGGCTTCTCTAGGAGTCTGCAATCCTTCCATATGGAAGAGAAGATCTCTAGAAATGTAAGTACATAAGTACCTGAATGCTTCATCACAACGGTTTAGGAACTTATTCCGCTCTATAGGCTGATGAGGTTCAGCCTCCCATCCATGTATAATCCTATGGTATCCATGCTTGCATAAGGATAGCTGAATATCAATCCTCTAATAAAGATAATTGGAAGTTATGAGGATCCATGGCTTAGGAGTTTGAGAACTCATAATTGCTCCACCAAGCAGACAACAAATACTTCTTTTAAGCTACGTAGCACCTGTCAATTTCACTGCAAATAATAATAAAAAATATGAACTATTAGAATCATGCTTTTACTCCAGGCATGAACATGTTTCCAGGGTCCTTCACGCCTTGTCCATTCCTCAAAATAAATCCAGAGCTAGCAAATTTTCATAGGGGAATTTTGTGGAAACCCAGCTGCTTCTAATTTTTCGATGAGGAGAAACAAGCATGAAACCTGCCTAAGAAGGCTCTGATACTGTGTAAGGTTTTTCGTTACACCAACACCTACAAATGTTGATGAACATTTGAAACCCAATACAAGGCCTAATCACGAGGAGTGGTGGTTAGTCCACTTTTTTTTATATTCCCAGAGGTGCGACAGTTATACCATGTAGAGGTTGTACCAATACTCCAACACCTCTCCTCTAGCATAGCTTGGGGGAATTGAACCTAAGACCTCAGCTCTGATACCATGTTAGAATTTGAATGCAATATGATCTTCAAGCCGAAAGTTCTTTATTATTTTGTAGCAATTGAATGGAGGATGAACATACAAACTAAGCAAAACAAACCACATAGGAAATGGACAAGTATTGCTCATGAATTTATACTATGTTCATCATAATAATATTCGGTGTACAATAGATTACAAATAGGTAGAATTCGAATGCATGAGAAGTGAATTCAAATCCTCCAAGTGGATAATGTTGTATCTAACTGAATCTCTAACTAAAGCTCTCCCAATCAATATCAGAGTCCATCAAATCAACTCTTCGATGACCAATAACTCCAACAGAGAGTAACACCTAGTTAACTCAGTGTAACTGAGTGTGGTAGGTGACCAAAAGTGCTCCTCCACATGCATGCATGCATTATCCATGCAAGGCATGCGCTAGCTAACTAAAAGTGAGTCATTTGAAGGTAACTGAAGGCTAACTGTGGCTAACTAGTGCTAACTCCAACTAACTGAAGTAGGTTGGTGTCGGGACTCCCAATGGATCCTAAAATGTAGGGATTAGTCTAGGAGGTGCCCCCATTAATGCATGCACATGCAACAAGTAGAAGTTAGCCTCTAGCATTGTCCCCCACACTTTAATGACTAGTACATGTGTACCCAATTGCACTAGTGGACCCATTTAATTAATTTAGGTTCTTAAGTTAGGAAAATTTAATCTAATAGAAAGTATGAACAAGGGAGGATTAATAATCCTAACAGCATGGGTACTAGGTATCTAATATGTGGGTACATGTATCTAGTATGACTACGTGTAACCTACCCCCCGGTATGGGTACCCATGCCACACGGGATACACCTTGGTAAGCAATATCTTATCATGTTCATTCATAAAAGGGGGATTTTAATTGTGAAAAAAAAGGTCAATATATTGTAGGTATTGGGGCGTAGGGAATAGTGAATGGGGTTTCTATAGGTATTGGGGGGGGGGGGGGGGGTATAAAAAGGGGTTTCTATTAAAAATAAGGAATATATCATAAAAATATATTTTTTTAATTGCAAATATGTATTAGGAGGGGTGCCAACAAAAATGATTTTTGTAAGTAATTATCAATATCAAGTTATCCCATGAATATGGCATGGTTTCACTAAGTGAAGGTTTATACTTAGGTTATAAACCTTAATTTAAATTCTACCCTAGCTAAAAATATTAATTTGGACCCATAATTGCTAATATAGCTTAGTTTTCACCTATTTAACTAAAAATATGGAGAGTGCATTGAAATTTTAAATGGAAGAAACTACATAGAGTAAACAAATCTAAATTAGTTGAAGGAATTCATAATAAATAAAAATCAACAATGCTGTTACATTCAATGCATTTTGTTGTTGAGAAGAAGTCCATAAGGTAGAAAGGAGTTCATTTCTATTGCGAAACATCCAACGCTTCTTTTACATAGCCTTGAGATAAAGTATCATTCCTAGGAACAAGAACATCTCGATAAGTTGGCATTCAAGAAATAGTAGAAGGTGGTACACCACAAAAAGCATTAACTTGCTCTTGAGTGAGGAAAGTCTCTCGAGGAGTGAATATTGGGGCCATACTTTTATTATCTCATCAAGGAAACCTTATTCCTATGCATGTCAAGATCTTCCAAAAATAATTATATTTAGAAAACTTCTATATCACATGGAAACACACAAACCATATAATAACATCTATATAATCTATATTTCCAATTCCATCTGTATTTTAAAGTGGTGAGAATAGAAAAAAATAGGGGAAACAAATACGCATGTCCAATGAGTAGAATACCTGAAGAAGAATGAAAAACCACCTAAACCATTCTAAAATAAGAGAGTAATGTCATGCTAATGCACGAATACAATAAAGATAATTCAATTTAGTCAAGAAAAATATTTTTACCTTATATCTCTCCTCAAACATACGCAAGTAGTGTAGCTCCTCACAAAATTCCACCCATGATTCAATAAGGATCAATTCCTTCTTCTGGTATTTCACAATTTCGTGTGGATCATCAATCCTCTCTACGCTATGATTTAAGGGCTCTCTATGCTATGATTTCAGAAAACCCCTTCAAACAGTTCTTACGCAAGTCTAAAGCAAAACAAGTGATAGGTATTGACCTCGGGTTTTTTGGTATAATTCTCTTCTTGACAACATGAATAAGTTCTTGTCTACTAACCCTCTCTCCCTTGACCATATCACGAATCTCACGAATCTTGATGTGGGTTGTTGCGATCACTGTCTAAGTGCATTGTAGATTTAAAAAACCTTGAGTTATACATCGAATGCTAATGTCCAAAATTTCAGTGTATTCTTCCAATGATTTAAAAGATCTAATACAACTGTTTTTCCTAAAAATTTAATTTGAGTTTTCTATATACATTGTATCATATAAGAAACTACTTTCAAAGAAGAGAGAGTAAACCTAAGTTTTATATCAAAATTGAATGAGAGTTTCATCTTCCTGGTTGACTTAATTAAAAGTGGTTTTGAAATATCAACATAATAATTACAACTGACACTTACAGAATTATTTAATTAATATCATTTTTGACTTATTTGAATAATAATATACAATTCCAACATCTTATTTATAGAATTGTCTCAGTACTTTTTTTAGGTTGGGTTCACAGGTATGCTGCCAGAGCTCTGGTGAGACCCTTCGTGCTGAGCAGAAAGTTGGCAGCGGCGATGGCCGGGACGATGAATTCTCGGGAGCTATCAGTGCGGCCTGTGGCTTCGGTGAATGCAGAAGCCACAGGGAATCCACAGTCTACTTTGTTAGAGTATGTAGTACAAACAGTTTGTAATAGGTCAGTTTCTGTTTCTGTGATACAGTCAAAATGAAGAGTTTATGTCTCTTATATATAAAGTAATTAAATGAAAATTAATTTTTTAGGTAGTAATTAAATTAAAATTTTGAAGTTAATTTTCTAGATAGTATTTAATGTTAAGTTGATAGTCTCACAGAGAATTTTTTTTTTGTCTGTTCGATATGAAGAAGATTATAAACTTATACAGAGAAGAAGAGAAGTGTGTAAGTGTGTCCAGAAGAAGAATGAAAAACTTTCTGAAGAGTTCTAAAAAGCTTATATGTTTTGTGAAAATAGTGAGAGCCAAAGCTCTGTAAAATATGAAACATCCTTATAAATTTCAAAGTTTGTATTTGACATCAATATCCAACTAAAGTGAGTCTGTGAGCTTAAAATGTGTACACTGAAAAGTTCTTTTAAGGTTTGTCACACATAAGTCTACAGGAACTTGTCATGTCTATGGCAGCTAGCAGCTAGTCTATCGCAGTAAAACTCTATCACAGTAAAATTCTCAATGGCAGTTAGCAGTAAGTCTGTGTGTGGCAGTAATTCGGTGGCAAGTATTTTTGGTCACACGACATTCAGTCAAAGTAAAAGAAAGGAAAATACAATTTTATGACGACAGAGTAACTCAAGTCTACGGTTGCGGTAGCCATATTTCCTGAGATCTGGGAAAAAACCTTGTTGCACTGAAACACCACAGGAAAGAAGGTGCAGACACCTAACGGTGCTCTGCGAGTGCGTTGAACTTCTCCATAAAATAGAGAGCAAACCAAAACCTCTAACTGACCGTAATTTCTCCCCGAGTGATACCAATACCAAACCGGAGTTAACACAAAAGAGATAGGTTTCGTTGCTAATTTACAGAATTGTTAAAGCTTCTTATTAGTTTTTTACCAGTTTTCAAACCCTAAACAAAAATCCACTAAGAAATGTTATCAAAAAAATTGTTAAAATTGCCATTTCTGCAGGAAATACTTGTGAAGAAAACATCAATAAACACTTTTTCATGAATTTTCGAATTTCACATGCAGAGATGTTTTTTGTACCTGGTTCTGCTCGTAGGTCGGAGGCGTTTTGAGTCTGCTCCTAGATCGGAGGCGTTTCGAGTTGAAAGGAAACGCAGAGCAAAAATCATGAAAGAATTTATGACGCACTTTCTCACTTAGGGCATGTGATGTGTAAATTTTTATATGGTACGTGGAAAATGATAGAATTTTAACAATGAGCAACAGGAGTGGCGTTTATAATTTCTTTTCGACATCCACCCATGATAAATGGGTAAAAATATTTAGCAATGGTTCATCATCCACTTTTTAAGGATGAATCTTCCTACTTTCTTCGGGTGGGGTGGGGTCGGTTGGTGGTAAACTTTAAAATTTAGGGCTTTGGGCATAAGATTAAGCAGTTAAAAGTGTGACATTTTTATAAAAATATTTTTAAGGTTAGGCCTTTAAAAGTGTAAAGTTTTTATAAAATATTTTTATTACTAGTTTTTAGGGTAGAAGTTTAAGTGGATAAAAGTATGAAGTTTTTATAACAATATTTTTATTATGAGTTTTAGGGTAGGGTAGGGTAGGGTAGGGTAGGGTAGGGTAGGGTAGGGTAGGGTGGCGTTGGGTTGGGGTTCGAGTAAACCCTAAATTTTAGGGCTTTGGGCATAAGATTAAGCAATTAAAAGTGTGACATTCTTATAAAAATACTTTTAAGGTTAAGCCTTTAAAAGTGTAAAGTTCTTATAAAATATTTTTATTACTAGTTTTAAGGGTAGAAGGTTAAGTGGATAAAAGTATGAAGTTTTTATAACAATATTTGTATTATGAGTTTTACATACAATTTATAAAAATAAACCATATAGGTGGAGAAGATAAGATTTTACCCTACAAACATTTAAAGTACATTACTCTCAGTGGTCTTAACCTAATGGTTAAGAGCACGTGTTTCCTCCTAGGAGGTCATAGGTTCAAATCCAAAAGGGGGTAGGGTATGTACACCTTTGTAATAGGTTCAAATCCAAAGGGGGTAGGGTATGTACACCTTTGTAAACTTTAGCAGTTAAATCCATGCCTAGAGGGGGTCCCTTGTCCCATAAATAAGAGAATCTTTAGAATTTGAGATATCATTATGTTCAAAAATTGAGTAGTTATTCTTACAAAAAGAATATGGACCTCAAGTCATAGGTTGGTGGAACTCTACAATAGTTAAAATGTGGGTTCAATCTCAACATGATTAAAGAATTTCCACCCCACTTTAACCAAAACTAGGTATTCAAAAATCAAACAAATTTCAATATTATGTTAAATATCTAAGGTAAAGTAGGTTGGTTTGTTAAGGGTGGGAGGTAAGGGGGTCATTATTGACCTTCAAGGAAATAAAGTAACTTTATTTGCATGGGGAACTCATGAAAACTCACAATGAGCCAAACCCTTAGTCGTATGGAAATGTTTTTTTTGTGAGTAAGATGAACTTATCCTTTTATTATTTTACAAGTGGAAAAATGTACACAATGTTACAAAGACTTATCGACCCATTCTAATATGGTGAATAAAATAGAGACCCTTGATCCATTAACATTAAAAGATATGTCTCCCGGAGTTACAAAAAAGAATAGACCATCAAGAAAAAACAAGTCAGAGAGTCTAGGCCTAAACCCTATATCCCTTTAGATCAATCCAACCATTCATGCTTAAAAGGCATAACATAAAGACTACTACCTACGCCCCTTACAACACAACGAGTTAGGGATCTCATCATCCATACCAAAAACCAAAGGAAAAAATAATAGCTAACCAAATTCTTCAAAATAAGTCGCGACAACATTTGACTACTATGAAGCATCGGATGATGTTGTCTAACATGAAGCATTCTCGAGAGACTCTACACCACTAGGATGGTAGCGAATAGGCATCTTTGTGACCTCCAATACCTCATTGATGCTAGCTACCCCCCTCTCCATATCACTCTTCATATTGCTGAGAGTTTGAAACCCCATATGACCAAAGCTTTCAAATTCCACTAAAACTTTGGTTAGCAAGGAGTTTCAGATTCCATAAGAAGATGAGTTTCACCTCTTGCTCTTGCCTCTCCCTTGTAGCCTGCGTCTATTCTTCTTCCATCTTAGAGAAGGATTCCTTGACATCGATAGAATTCTTCTCCATATAATCCTTCTCCTAGTCCACCACTTCTAGACCTATAACAATCCTTCCTCCTCCGTGAGGGAGACTCATCACACATTGGAAGGGACCCATACGCATGCTTATACCTCCTTGGTATTTGATATCTAAATTAGCACTTGAAATCTCAATTCGCATATTTCTTGTTAGGTTGGATTTACCCTAGTCCACAACTTCCACTTTATACACACTAAGCCTCCATGGGGGTCAAAAATCTAGATCAAGCTACAAATGATCAACCTCTTTGATCCCATAAATGCTCCAAGTGATGAAATTAAAGTTCGCAACCATAACCTCACTTGGGATGTCCCTTTTTCCTCCATTTTCCTTTCTTTCTGCACATAAAGTATAGTCATCATCATGGAGGATAATAAAGACCATACCTTCTTGTCGTGTCTTGGGAGTATTATCTCTCCCTTCTTCCTTGTCCCTGCCTTTCTTTCCTGAATAATGAAATCTCCTCCCATGAAACTTGACAACCTTGTCACATCCTTCACAAATCCCCGACATTTATCCCTCTCGATTGAGATTTTACTTCGGGTATCTCATTACACATACTTCTTTCTTCACCTCGTGCCCACTTTCTCGACCTTGCAGGCCCAACAGTTCATGATATCTCACACATATGAGATACCTATGGAAATTAATATTGTCAATGAAGAGTCAGGTTATTAAAAATATGGTAGTGGTTGAAGGCTTGATGTTTGTTATGTGCCACATGGTCATCAAAACTTCACTTAATGAACCACATATGAATAGGTTTCTATGTTGCATTCAAAAAATGAATAAAGGACTAAAAAATGTCAAGTTTGATCTTATTTTAAGGTGGGGGGAGGGTGAGGAATAAATTGTACCTTCCCCTAATTTTACAATCCACTTTCAATATTAAATGACTTCTTTTCAAATCAGCCAAGTGACAATGCTGTGACAAGATGTAAGCATTCTCAATAAAAATAAAATTTTCCATGCTACATATTCAATCTCATAGGTATTCATCTCTAATAAGATTGAGAAGATGATATGGCATGGTACATGTGAGTTTCTTTTGTTCATATTGGATCTTCATCATGATAAACCAAGTTTTTGTTCAAGGCGGGGGTTGTATTCTGCCTCCAGAAGTCACTTTTGGGGGCGGTTTTGGATTTTGAGGAAGCCTTTACAAAACCGCCTTAATAGAAGCAACACTAAAATTTTGGACTTTTAGGGGAAGTACTAGAAGATATCAAAGCATACCCTAAAACTCGAATTCAAAGGTAGTTCTACCCCCTCCCCCAAAGTTACTTTTAAGGACGATTCTAAACTCCCCTCATAGAAACATACGGGGGAGGTTCTAAACCACCCCTAAAACTCGTTATTACAAGCCTTTGGGGTGATTTATAAATCATCCTCATAGGTACCTATGGGGGATTTTTCAACCCACCCCCAATATTTTCCTACAATGGTTTCTTTGAACCCCCCCAAAATATCCATCTTACAAACCTTTGGGGGAAAACTTCCCCCAATAGCAATGATGCTAAAAGTTTGGACTTTTAAGGGGAGTTCTAGTAGAAATCAAAACTAACACTAAAAGTTACTTTTGGAGGTAGTACATAGCCCCCCCTAAAATTCCTTCTTATGAACCTTTGGGGGAAGTTATAAACCCCCCTCGTAGGTAACTACAGGGGAATTGATTCAAAACACCCCTTGTACACACCTATGGGGGTGGTTCAAAACCCCCCCTAAACTCCATCTTACAAATATTTTGGGGAGGTTATGAACCCCCCTCAGATAGACCTATAGTTGGGGTTTTATCCCCCATCATTATAACTACAAGGGTAGTTTTTAATCCTCCTCGTAGTGGCATATGAAGGAATTTTAGAACACGCCTCATAGCAACAAACAAAAACAGTTTGAAATGCCCCACTATAGACATAATAAATCATCATAAAATATATTTTATTAAAAATATCAATATTGCAATATTGGTAGTTCATGGAATAATCGAGCTACCAACCTCCTGCATGTAAGGCATGCATTCTTCCATTGAGATAGAACCCTCTAAGGATTGGGGAAGGGAGTAATATTAACACCAATATTGCATCATTTGTAATTCTAAGAAAATAAAATAATATCTAACGACGATCACGATTAAAATCCATTTTCTATTTCCGAAGAAAACCATTGTTAAAATCACTCATCTACAACCTACATGCTCTTATCTATTTTCGACAACCTATAGAATTTTTTAAAAATTAAGAAAAACACATCAAAGATTATATTAAAATGAACCATATCCATGAAGACATCACACTAATCTATAAATAAATATACTTAAATATCAACAAATGCATCAGGTAGCTCTCCAACTCTCCAAGGAATTTCCCCACATTCCTGTCAACACGTGTTAATGTGAGATCTTTTGTTGTACCTATACCAAGAAGGATTCAAGGAACACCAAAATACAACTCATTTTGCTCAGAAGAAAGTGAACTTATTTTTGAAAATGTAGGTGTAGTATTGATGTTGCCACTTTCATCTTCGAAAACATTGCTTGGAAAAACTTCAATTCTTTCACTTGCTTTCAACACAACCTTCGAAATAATAAACATAAAAATCAGTATAGACAATAAAAATTTCCCTCTCATATCTCACAGGAATAGTAGGAACATTCTCGTGAAAATTACAAAACACATATGAAACATATACCGATATAAAAGAATTAATTAGGTAATCCCAAAGAAATCACACCCTTAGTATACCTCCACCGAAAACAACGACTTTTATTTCATCAACATCAACACTAGGCTTATTCACATCAAAATTAATATACAATTACAATCATATTGGGTGGAGTAACAAAATATCGCTCTAGAATGGGAATCTTGTTTACTAGGTATTCTTAGGCAAGATCAATGTTCTATTTTAGTTGCATATATATGGATACTATAGGTGCTCCACCTGCATTTGTAACCTAATATCAAGGAAACATTTCCAATATACTGAAATAAAAAATATGATAAACAAGAAAAATACTTTGGTTTCCATAGAAAGGAAAATCACTATAACCATAGATTTCCTTACAGATATTGGTAAGGAGTGCCAAATATTGTATCAATATAGCCAAGTGGGGTGCTTTTGTCAATCAAAGAAATTATTGGATCCCTCTCTATGGTCCAATATATTGCATGGACATTTCAATCATGGGATCACCCCACATCCCCTTATCACTTTGAAGTTGCTTCTAATTAGGTGTAGCCTTTTATCTTATTATTTATGCTTATGTTTTTGCTTACCTCTCTCATATGGCAGTTTAGTTTCTTCTATCTTCTACTTTACCTTTCATTGTTTCTTGCGAGAGTTTCTCTAGCAATCCTATAATGTTTTAGATCTGATTGTACTTTTTAGTCAACTATAGAGATAATTAGGAATAGTAATGAAGTTGCTCAACCAATAGGAATTTTAGTTTCTATACTAACCATAAGAAGATCGAAGAAGAACTATTGACCAAACAAATACGGAATCAATATGCCATTTTACCTCTGATTGTCTCTCATTGACCTACTATTTTGTTTATTTGCATACATTTATAAAATACTTATCTATCTTATGATTTATCTAATATTATATAACACTAATAAAAAATGTATTCTTTCACTACTCCAACCAATAAGGTATGCACCATGACATTTTGTAAAGTAGAGGTATAAAGAGTATACAATAGGACAAACAGAAAAAGGAGAGATCACCATAGAGATTTTTTTTTAATACAAAAATGAAGTATCGGTTCAAATTGCAGTGGGAAGAGCAAGATGATACTATGAAATATTCAAACTACTAAGTAAATAGGGAAACACATTACATGCTACTTGAATGCTAAGACATTAAGTTTGGAAGTCGAAGTGATGATATGAGTGTCTAACTAGATAGATATAAGATGTGAACTCATGGGAAATTAATGAATCAAAATTACATGAATTAAAATATAAGCATCAATTTGTTGACACTTAAGAAATCATAGGTGTGGAATTTTGCATTTCAGTGAGATTCCAAGTGTTTATAATAGGACATAAGAAAAATTCTTGACTTTTAATTATAGTCCATCAATCATCGTTTCTTGCGGTCATAAAGAAACATTATATTGTTTCATTTCCACCCATGTGTTTCACATAAGACCCCAACTCTCCTGAGCAATGGTGGTTTCTGTAAATTATATGATAATAAACACAATTTATTTCTTAATTCCATCCTCTATTTGATGAAAGCACCATAAAAACTACATATTCTAAAAGAGGGCATGATAATAGAAAAATAAATTTGTTTGAAATATCCAAACATATGCTTTCGACACCAAACCCTATAAATTGACTTTACATATGAAACAATTCAAATTCTTGTTTTCTATTCATTTATAGAAATCCTTCATATGTCATAAGGTGAGAATAAGAGGGAAAGTTTGACAAATGGAGTCATTTCCTTCAAACTAAAATTACAGAAAATAGTTGTATTCTGAGGATATGAAAACTAAGGTTCCAAATAGTTTTATTTTGAGGGTATGAAAACTAAGGTGCCTGTAACACCCCAGTTTTGATCCCGTTGCATTAGATGTATATGATGTGTATATTGTAAATGATCATGGTGTGGAGCTAAAGGCCGAGGCCTTGCCATTGATCGGTTATTCTATGTTCTGGATTTAAACTTGTCACCGATGGTATATCGGGGCATGCTGAATATATTATGTTTGTCATCATGTAAATATGCATCTTTAATTAAAATGGACCCAACCAGCTACGATCGCGGAAACTGAAATGAGAAAGGGGCATGATTTTCCCAAGGATAAGGATGTGGGGGAATTTGTCAAACCTTGGTCAATAGGGTGAAAATCCATGTGTCTTCTTACCTTGTTTTTATCCCAACCACTTCCATTGAATAATGGCTGCTGGTGGTTGAAGTAGTTAATTGTTTTGGGAGTGGGGTGGCAGGACTGTCAGTCCTCACCCACACGCACACTCCACCACTGTTGGCTTCACTATGGAAAAGAAACCACTATCATCCCTCACATAGATTTTTATTTTCTCCACGACTGAGCTGAAGCACTCATGCACTCCCCTTTCATGCACATCCAATTTCTCGTCCTCTCTGCAGGCTGTTCGTCCTCACGCAGGAGAAGAAGTTACTCACGCTCATGCATAGGATTTTCCTGGTTTTACCCACGTAGTTTTCGTCTGCGGACTTGAGAATGGTGTGGTTCCGTCCTTTACTCACGGGCTGAACTATGGGTTTAGCATTGTGGTTGTTCACGCACGGGTCGGAAAACTGTAAATTCGTCCCCAATGTGGTCTATGTACGTTTTTCCCCAGCGGCTTCGACTGTGTAAAACAGACTGCTGTTTTTCTCGTGTGTGTTGGTAATGTATGCTGATTACATTTCGGACTGTTGTTTTTCCCCTGTTGGATTTGTGTTTGCTGTTGTGTTTAAGAGCTGTTGTAAATTCGCTTAAGAGTCATTTTGGCCACAATAGGGCCAAGAATGACTCTAGAATTGCTTCCCATGTTTAAGCCATGACAGCTAAATTAATTGCCTAAGCGCAATGGTTGGTCTTTGGACTGTATTGGGAGCAGGGATGGGGGCTTGGTCTGCTTGATAAACCTAGTGGCTAGAAACCACACAGACAGAGCTAGAGGGCTGGCCTTCTTCTCCATCACCCCTGAATAGCACTGGAAGGGAATGCAGGGCCTGAGGGACTGTGTAGCAGAGAAGGGATTGATTCCTTGTGTTGGTTGTGTTTGGGTGTCTTAGAGGTCAGGCTAGTTTTGGTCTAGGTGTTCTTGGCTCTGTAATGAGCTTACCAGCTTAGCATTGAGCCTTTCCCAACTCCTTGATGGCCTGATAAACCCAACTGTGTTGGCTTGGCTGTGTATTGAATATCCTTGGCTATGTGTAAGCCTGCTAGTTCCCTTATTCCTTGGTGAATCATGCCTAGCTCGGGGGTGGAAGCATTGTTGAGAGATTGAGGAGCACGCTAGCCTATGGCTGGGTGGAACGTTATAGCGATGTAGCTGGTTGCGAAACTACTTCTCCATAGAGATAAGTGATCTTGTCCATTTTTACTTCTGCAACCATGTTTACTATTAATGATATGATGAACATGTTAAAATGAATGCTGGTGTGAATGCATGTTGATTCCGTTGTGCAAGATAAATAATTATAGCTGTGTATGATAAACAATTGCATTTGTGCATGTTATACTGCAATGCATTTTCCTTCAGCATTCTGTCTCAGCAATTTTAAGCATGCTGTGTATGTTGAATAATTGCATCTGTGCATGATAGACATTCATGTGTGCATATTCTAGTTCAAGGTTTTGTTTAAGTATTCTTCTTCAGCAATTTTGTGCATGCACATGTTCATGGGGCTCTTAGCCCGGGTGGTTTAAGCCACGAGTCGCGTCCTCTTCACCGGTCGGAGGGTTGAGGACGCGACACTATAGTATCGGAGCTCATGTTGCAAGCATGGGCCTGAATGAGCCTTGAATGATGTAGTGACAGAGGTAGTATCCCTCTCTGCCCAGCAGAAATCAGACTGGAAAATTCAAAATAAAACGGTCTAAGTGTTAAGCAGTTGGGACACCAACGGGAAAGACTTCCGCTGTAGCGGAAGAGTTAGCGATTCCCAGTCTGTCGTTGAGGCTGCAGATGGAATTGTTCACCGACAGAGAGAAGTGTAAAAATTGTTCTAAGTAAGTGCTGATCGGAAGAAGTTAGTGTTTGGCATGCTGTCGTTGCGGAAGCCAAAGTCACTAGACTTCCGACGTGGGAAGACAACCGACGCCGCGAGGAAGTTAAAATTTTCTAAGTGATTTGGTGTCTGTCGGAAGGAATTAGTGTTTAGTGTGCCACCATTGTGGAAGCCAAAGGCTCTAGCCTTTGGAAGTGCAAAGACCGCAGACGCCCGAAGTTAAAAATTTCTCTAAGTAAAGAGCGGCCGTTGGAAGGATTTTGTCTTTGGTGAGCCGCTGTTGCGGAAGCCAAAGTCACTAGGATTCCGATGTAAAAATTCTGTCAACGTCGATTTGGTTCTGCTGCCAATCGAAAAAAGGATAAATATCATGTTCCGCCATTGCGGAAGCCAAAGACACTAGCCGGCCGATCAGGAAGACAGTCAACGCCGCAAGAAAGATTAAAAATTGTTTGAAGTGAATAGTCACAAATTGGAAGAGAAAGTGGTTCATGCATCCGCCGTTGCGGAAGTGAAAGCACTAAGTATTCCGATGTGAAAAGACTACCACCGGAAGAAAATAGTGTTCGTGTGTCCGTCGTTGTGGAAGTGAAAGCACTAAGTCTTCCGATGTGAAAAGACTGCCCCCGGAAGAAAATAGTGTTCGTGCGTTCGTCGTTGCGGAAGTCCAAAGCACTAAGTCTTCCGACGAGAAAGACCTCTGAAATGTTGGAACAGTTAGTTGTTCGAGAGCTGATTCTGCAAAACGGTTAGTGGTTTTGGGAGCCGATTCTATGGAACGATTAGTTGTTTTGAGAGTTGATTCTGCACAGGGAAAATTTGAGTTTTTCCATCGGATTTTTCTAGCAGGTTTTGACTGTTTTTTAGTGGGATTTTCAAGCAGTTTTTCAGTGGATTCTCATGGGATGAGAAGGAGAAAAGTGGCAGTGATATTATGCGCCATATTGCACGAGGACCAATGATTTCCAAAAAAAAAATTCACTTGGTTCTTGAGGAAGATAATTCTGTATTTGGGCATTTGTTATTTTACGATTATTCCAGGAGAACCCATGATGAATATGATGCTCGAGATTCTTATGAGCATGCCCAAGATTCCATGGGGGAAAATGTCCATAATAGAAATGATGACATTGAGTCTAATGGAAGGAGATTCCAAGAGACACCGTCAGATGTTGCAGCTACAATGAGAAGCTCGATTAAGGCACAGGAAGAGCATCATCAGTTGAATGCTACTATGTTGCAAAGTTTGACAGACTTGCAAAGAAAGATAGAATCTGGATGGGGTACATCAAGAACAAAGGGCAGTAAGAGCAGTACTAGGGGAAGGAGAAGGACTTCTAGTGGGTCATCTGATTCTGAAGAATCCAGCGGGGATTCAATTTCTTCTTCTCATAGAAGAAAAAGAAAGAGACACCATAGGGATCGTTCTCGAGAAGAATTTAAGAAAGCTAAACCTCCTACACTTGATGGTGAGGTGAAGACTGGACAAGAGGCTGAAGCTTGGCTTCTTGGAATAAAGAAGTACTTTCAAGTGCATGACTATTCAGGAAACATGAAGGCAAGAGTTGCCATATTCAATCTGAATGGAAAAGCATCCATTTGGTGGGAACACTTCAAGCAAATAAAGAGGATCGGTGAAAGGAGACTTAAGTGGAAACAGTTCAAGAAGTATTTCAAGCAAAAATACCTCTCTGACAGGTATTATGACGATAAGATTAAGGAGTTCCATGAGATGAGATTGGGACAGCAGACCATGGAAGAGTATGCAAATAAGTTTTTGGAGCTGTTGAGGTATGTCTGGTACATCAGATACGAAAAAGTGAAGGTCCATCATTTTCTGAGTGGGTTACCTTAGTGTTACAAAGATAGAATTGAGTTTTATGAACCTAGAAATATTGAAGAATCAATAAGAAAATATAAGTATTGCTATGAGAAAAGAAAAGGTAAGCCGGATTACCATAAGGCATGGAAGGACAAGAAGAATGAGAAGTTTCACCAAAGGAAGAAAGGTTTCAAACCTTCTAACTTCAGGAATCAGCAGAAGCAGCCATCTCAAGCTGTGAGTAAGCTAGTCGGAATGACAAGAGAAGAACCTACAGATCCACAACATAATCGAGGGCCACTTCAATGTTGGAAATGTGGTGGACCCCACATGCATAGGAATTGTCCACTCGAGAATGAGAGTGTAAGGCCAGCTTATAACATTCAAGAAGCAGAAATAGTGGGTCAAGTAGCGAGGGAAGTTCCTAGGATCTATGTAGCAATGGAGGACAGCCAGGCAGATCACCAGTCAACTGTAGTTGAAGCAGCAGGTAATATTATTGAGCAATCTGTTTCTATTTTAATACACCCTGGTTCTACGTACAGTTACATCACTCCTAGAGTAGTGGAGATGTGTGCTTTTAAGAAAGTAAAGCATAGGAAGTCTTGGTTAGTTCAGCTAGCCACTGGAACTAAGAGAAAGGTTAGTGAAGTGGTAGAGAAATGTCCATTAGTCATGAATGGATTGGTCACATGTGTAGATCTGAATGTTCTACCACTTGGTTCCTATGATGTTCTCATTGGAATGGATTGGTTAGAATCTCACAGGGTGAAGCTTGATTGTTACAATAAGACTTTCGAATGAATGGATGAAGAAGGGAACCTGGTAGTTGTGAAAGGTATCCCAAAGGTGATTTCAGTAGGGCAGGTTTTAGCAATGCAATTGAAGAAGTTTTGTAGGAAGGGTTGACAGTTGCATGTAGCTCATATTGTGGAGACATCAGGAGATGAAACTCCGAGGTTGGAGGACTATCAGGTGCTACAGGAATTCAGAGATGTGTTTCCTGATGAGATTCCAAGGCTTCCTCCAAAGAGGGACATTGATTTCATGATTGAACTTGTGCCCGGAGCGACACCAGTATCCAAGGCACCCTATAGGATGAGTACATTGGAGATGCTAGAGTTGAAGATGCAACTGCAAGAATTGTTGGAAAAGAAGTATATTCGACCAAGTGTGTCTCCTTGGGGAGCACCAGTTATATTTGTAAAGAAGAAAGATGGTACACTCAGGTTATGTATTGATTATAGACAATTGAACAAGGTTACTATGAAGAATAAATACCCTTTTCCTAGGATTGATCACCTCTTTGATCAAATGAGAGGAGCAAAGTTATTTTCCAAGATTGACTTGAGGTCTGGTTACCATCAGGTGAGAATCAAGGATGAAGACATTCATAAGACAGCCTTCAGGACAAGGTATGTGCATTATGAGTTTGTAGTGGTACCATTTGGTCTCACCAATGCACTAGCTACATTTATGTGCCTTATGAATAGCGTCTTCAACAAGTATTTGGACAAGTTTTTTCTTGTTTTCCTTGATGACATTCTTGTTTATTCTAAGAATGAGGAAGAGCATGAAGAGCATTTGAGATTGACATTGCAATTGCTCAGGGAGCATCGGTTGTATGCAAAACTAAGCAAGTGTGACTTCTATAGAGATAGAATTCAGTATCTGGGTCACATTATCTCAGAGGAGGGTATATCTGTGGACCCTAAAAAGATTGAAGCCATTATGAATTGGCCTACTCCAAGAAATGTAACAGATATACGATCTTTTATGGGACTTGCAGGATACTATAGGAGATTCATTGAGGGATTCTCCAAAGTTGCACATGCCATCACTTCTTTGCAAGAGAAGGGGATGAAGTTCGAATGGACATCGAGGTGTGAAGAAAACTTCCAGCAGTTGAAGAATATTCTCACCAGTGCACCAGTATTGAAGGTTGCAGATCCAGACAAATATTTTGTGGTATGTACCGATACATGCGGACAAGGGCTTAGAGGAGTCCTTATGCAGGACAATCACGTGATATGTTATGAGTCAAGAAATCTGAAGGAACATGAGAAGAACTATGCCACTCATGATCTAGAGCTTGCAGCCATAGTACATGCTCTCAAGATGTGGAGACATTACTTGATGGGCAGAATATTTGAGCTCAGGACAGATCATTGTGGACTGAAGTATTTGTTTGATCAGCCTACTCTGAATGCTAGGCAAGCAAGATGGATGGAATTTTTATGTGAGTTTGATTTTGAGATCAAGCACATAAAAGGAAAGGAGAATAAGGTAGCTGATGCACTCAGTAGGAAAGTGCAAGAAATGCATGTGGCATCTCTTAGTATTTGCCAATCAGATTTGAGGCAGCAGATTGTTAATCATGTTGCTGGAGATGACTTGTATGAGCAGGTAAAAGACAAATTGCAGCAGCAAAGTCCTGAGAAGAGGCATGCGGGATATAAATTGGAAGAAGATGGACTTCTCACTTATAAAGGTAGAATTTATATTCCAAATGTAGCATATTTGAGGAGAGTTGTCATGGATGAAATCCATCAAGCTCCATATTCTGGTCACCCAGGATATCAGAAGACAATTGCTACAGCTAGGAAGTAGTACTTTTGGCCAGGAATTAAGAAGGACATGGCTAAATACATTTCAAGGTGTATGAAATGTCAGCAGGTAAAGTTCGAGCATCAACATCCAGCAGGTTTGTTGCAGCCTTTGCCAATTCCAGAATGGAAATGGGAAGTTATTTCCATGGATTTTATTACAGGATTGCTGATGACTTGGAGACAACATGATTCCATCATGGTTGTGGTAGACAAGTTGACAAAGGCAACGCATTTTATATCGGTTAAGTCTACACATCAGACGGATGACATTGCAAAGATCTTCATGAAGGAGATATTCAAATTGCATGGATTGCCTAAGGCAATAGTCTCTGATCGAGATGTCAAGTTCACTTCCAAATTTTGGAAGGGGTTGTTTGCAGATTTGGGTACAAAGCTAAACTTCAGCACTGCATAACATCCTAAGACAGATGGTCAGATAGAGAGAGTTAATCAGTTGATTGAAGATATCCTTCGCATGTACATAATGGACAAACCAACCAAGTGGGAAGATTACTTGCACTTGGTAGAGTTTGCTTATAACAATGGACAGCAGGCATCCTTGGGGATGAGTTCGCATGAAGATTTGTATGGAAGAAGGTGTAGAACACCAGTGACTTGGGACAATCTAGTGAACAGGATTGTGCTTGGACAAGAATTACTCAAGGAAATAGAGCAAGAGGTTGTAAAGATCAGGCAGAAACAGAAAGTAGCATAGGACAGACAGAAAATCTATGCAGATAAGCATAGGGTGAATAGAGAGTTCATGTTTGGAGATCATGTTTACCTCAGAGTGAGGGCAAGGAAGAGTTCCTTGAAGCTTGGAAGTTGTGCCAAGTTGTCACCAAGATATTGTGGGTCGTTTGAAGTGCTTGAAAGAATAGGGCCAGTTGCGTATAGAATTGCCTTTCCTGCTAGCACTAGAGCTCATAATGTTTTTCATGTTTATTTGCTTAAGAGATATGTACATGATCCTAACCATGTGATAAATTGGGATGTGATTTAGGTGGAACCCGAGGGAGAGTTCCGAATCGAGCCAATGCGCATCCTCTATAGGAAGGTCACAATGCTCCGGAACCGAGCCATAGGTCAGGTAAAGGTGCAATGCGAGCACTTCAGACCTGAAGAGGCTACATGGGAGCTAGAGGATGCCATGCAATTGGCACATCCATTTTTTTTTCAATTTTGCGGAACACTGAGGCGATACCAGTGTAGCATTTTGTTCAATTTTGTAAAGCACTGAGGATAGTGCTATTGAAGGGGGAGGGGAATGTAACACCCCAATTTTGACCTCGTTGCATTAGATGTATATGATCACGAGGCATTCACTTGTTGGGAAATATCCTATCATGTTAGTTCATATTGTGGGTTTTAAAATTATCAAAAATTGAACCAATATATTGCAGGTATTAGGGGGATGAGGGGTTTAAGGTGGGGGTCGGTAGGGTGGTTTATAAGGATTGAGGTATAAAAAGGGGTGGGGAGGAGGTTTTAAGTATTGGGAGGGGGTTTCAACAAAAAGAGTTTGGGTCAATATCTCTCGAAATTAAGGGTAGTCTTTAATATCCCATGATCGCACGTGCTATGTTAGAGGTTCACTAACTGAAGTCCCCGTGTATATGATGTGTATATTGTAAATGATCATGGTGTGGAGATAAAGGCCAAGGCCCCGCCATTGATCACTTATGCTATGTTTTGGATTTAAACTTGTCACCAATGGTATATCGGGGCATGCGGCATATATTATGTTTGTCATCATGTAAATATGCATCTTTAATTAAAATGAACCCGACCAGCTACGATCGCAGCAACTAAAATGAGAAAGGGGCATGATTTTCACAAGGATAAGGATGTGGGGGAATTTGTCAAATCTTGGTCAATAGGGTGAAAATACATGTGTCTTCTTACCTTGTTTTTATCACAACCAATTCCATTGAATAATGGCTACTGGTGGTTGAAGCAGTTAATTGTTTTGGGAGTGGGGTGGCAGGACTGTTAGTCCTCACCCACACGCACACTCCACCACTGTTGGCTTCACGATGGCAAAGAAACCACTATCGTCCCTCACGCATATTTTTATTCTCTCCATGACTGAGTTGAAGCACTCACACAGTCCCCTTTCACGCACATCCAAGTTCGCATCCTCTCTGCAAGCTGTTCATCCTCACGCAGGAGCAGAAGTTGCTCACTCTCACGCATAGGATTTTCCTGGTTTTACCCACGTAGTTTTCCTTTGTGGACTTGAGAATGGTGTGGTTCCATCCTTTACTCACAGGCTGATATATGGGTTCAACATTGTGGTTGTTCACACACCAGTTGGAAAACTGTAAATTCGTCCCCAGTGTGGTTTGCGTACGTTTTTCCCCAGCGGCTTCGACTGTGTAAAATGGACTGTTGTTTTTCCCGTGTATGTTGGTAATGTATGCTGATTACATTTCGGACTGTTATTTTTCCCCTGTTGGATTTGTGTTTTCTGTTGTGTTTGAGAGTTGTTGTAAATTCGCTTGAGAGTCATTTTGGCCACGATAGGGCCAAGAATGACTCTGGAATTGCTTCCCCTATTTAAGCCATGACAACTAAATTAATTTCCTGAGCGCAATGGTTGGTCTTCGGACTGTATTGGGAGCAGGGATGGGGGCTTGGTCTGCTTGATAAACCTGGTGGCTGGAAACCACACAGACAGATCTAGAGGGATGGCCTTCTTCTCCATCACCCCTGAATAGCACTGGAAGGGAATGCAGGGCCCGAGGGACTTTGTAGCAGAGAAGGGACTAATTCGTTATGTTGGGTGTGTTTGGGTGTCTTAGAGGTCAGGCTAGTTCTTGTGTAGGTGTTCTTGGCTCTGTAATGAGCTCACCAGCTTAGCATTGAGCCTTTCCCAACTCCTTGATGGCCTGATAAACCCAACTGTGTTGGATTGGCTGTGTATTGAATATCGTTGGCTATGTGTAAGACTGCTAGTTCCCTTATTCCTTGGTGAATCATGCCCAGCTCAGGGGTGGCAGCGTTGCTAAGAGATTGAGGAGCACGCTGACCTATGGTTGGGTGGAACGTTGCAGCGACGTAGCTACTTTCGAAACTGCTTCTCCATTGAGATAAGTGATCTTGTCCATTTCTACTTCTGCAACCATGTTTACTGTTAATGATATGATGAACATGTTAAAATTAATGCTGGTGTGAATGCATGTTGATTCCGCTGTGCAAGACAAATAATTATAGCTGTGTATGATAAACAATTGCGTTTGTAGATGTTATACTGCAATGCATTTTCCTTCAGCATTCTGTCTCAGCAATTTTAAGCATGCTATGTATGTTGAATAATTGCATCTGTGCATGATAGACATTCATGTGTGCATATTCTAGTTCAAGGTTTTGTTTAAGTATTATGCTTTAGCAATTTTGTGCATGCACATGTTCATGCGGCTCTTAGCCCGGGTGGTTTAAGCCACGGGTTGCGTCCTCTTCGTCGGTCGGAGGGTTGGGGATGTGACAGTGCCAAGTAGTTGTATTCCGAGGACATGAAAAATAAGGTTCCAAATAGTTCCGTCAAGAGATAAAATTTCTGAGTAGATAAAGATTTTTTTCTAGAAAGAAATGATTGGAAAATGTCTGAGTAGTTGAGGACATCCTTTCAACATTCCTACCATACAACAACAATGGATAACTTGTCCCTAATAAGCTTTACCAAGCACAGTAAATTTCATTCGAACTCATGAGGAATCTTGTAATGATATATAGACAGTTTTGGTCTATAAGATAGAAAAATAACATATAATGCAACCTATGCACCACTTTCACTTATAAAAAGTGAAATCCTACCAAGTCTATGCATTACACAACTTTCCTAACTAACAAATCATCTAGAAATTGAGATTAGTTAATATTCGCTCGATAAACATGATTCATTTGAATTTCATTGATTGTATAAAATCAGAAAATCATACTTTAATATACAAGTTAAGTGCATGAAAATAGGCAGTATGCTCTTCCAATAAAATTGTTTGGTATGTGAGAATAAATTAATCTTTTTGACTCTCCAAGAAAATATGATATGTCGGTGATATAAAAAAACAGAAGAATTCCCCCTAATTCCTCCCTACAAGGAAATGATACCACATAATGAATTCCTAAAATAATTTGTAAGCAAACTACTTATTTTTTTCTTTTTCAAATAATGATACAGACTACTTACATTACTCCCAATGAAGATCAATTTTCAATTAAAAATGTTTCATCCATTGTAAAGAACCTAGGAACATGGCATAATGAGAAGCCAATGAGAATCAACCTTCGATAACATGCATATAGAATCAAATCATCATCATGCAATGAACCATCAAGAGTAAAGCAATGGGCCAAAACAGTGATAGCCTTGTAACCTGATAAGTCGAGACTTAACTGAAAAATCCATAACTTTTGGATTGGTTACAAGTTGAATACCACCTTCAAGCAATAATTATATCCCATTCCTTTGTTTCCTTATCACCCAAATTTTCAATTTTTGCATTTGAATTTCTATATCAAATTCAGACAATAGTAATAATCTAGAACTCCAACACTAAGTAAACTTCATTATCTGATATAACCAACATTAAAAAATAATTGTAAAGACTATACAACCAATTTGATGCATTAATAACTCAATATAAGGATAAACATTATAAATGAAATAAAATTTGACTATAGAGAAAACATCGAAAATAATATAAGCTACCCAACCCAATGAGGTGGTAGCATGCACATCCTCCTTCCATATCAAAATCGTTAATAGTGAATAAAACTATGATGTGTTCTTATTTGTAGAATTTCATGCAATGTAATACTTATCTCAATTAAAAATTTTCTAGCATTGATTCATCTTTCTTCTTACTAGAAAAATACATAATTTTAAATAGATAATATAGAACTAGTATTAAATCATATTTGATTCAATCACATGTTACCAAAAGGTTGTTTTCATCATAGTCATTGACAGGTGATGGGAAAAAAAATGATCTCGTCACTAGAAAATGATCGTAGTGATATTAGTGTGGTGAATCGAGGTGAAGAGTTGCTCCACTTCTACAATTAGAGCTAAAAACGCTAATGGCGTAGCCCCTTCCATGTCTTCAAAATATGAAGATAAAGATAATTCCAAACTCTCCCTTCAATATAACCTCTCTTTTTGGTAAAAAAAGGAGTAAAGATCCAAAAACACTACTATGTTTTATGTTGATTTATAGGAGGATTTCCTTTGATTTTTCCAATTTAATCCACCTTGCTAAACCTTCAACTCTACTTTCCAGGTTTTACCATTTTTCCCTTAAATATGCTATCAAAAATTTGGTGATTGAGTTGTTGTTTTAGACATATTTTCTTGCCTTTTATTTGCTATTTCTCAAGGAATTTTATTAGTGATGGATGTTGTTTAAATGCACCATTCCTTTACTTTCTATTTGACATATTCTCCTAGGAAAAATGCAACTTACATTAACTTCATTAGGCTTGCACTTAAATTCCATTTTCACTTTCATCTTCTTAGTCAAAAAATTTAATGAGAAGGATCTTCTCAAACTGTAAAGTATTTATTACCAGGGTTATCTCATATCCAACTAATTGGTATGCAATTTAGTCCCCATTAATATTTTAAACAACATCAAAATTTCTCACCTTATGACTGTAACATGCCCTTATACCACAGTAAATTTATTGAGTATGAAATGTACAACAACCTACTCCATATTTCCGTATTCATACGTATTGAGTGGAAAAGGACTTGACGGACATTTATTTCAAGGGTACTTTAAAACCTTTCTCAGTAGTACATGTGAAATTTTTTCCCACGACAAATCATTGCTATAGAAACACTTTTCTATTGCTATAACGACGTATCGAAGCCCAAATTTTCGTCGGAAAATTCTTGTCGCATTAGCCAGACTTCGAATATTATGTCGGTATAGAGACACAACATCGATGAAACATGGTGATCGTAGTCTATGGTTTGAAAACCTATGGGTTTAGCTATAGAAACGTTTACATATCGCTAGGGGAACTTCTTGAAGGCGTTATAGCGACGAAAGAATGTGATAAATTTATGCGTGTAAGTTGTTATGCCTCGCTAGAGCGACATCTTGTTGTCGCTATAGAGGCATACATCTATTGAAATAGAAATGTATTCGAGTCGCCATAACGATGGAGGACTGTGGTAAATTTATGCGCCTAATTCATAATGCGTCTCTAGAGAGACGTCTTGTTGTCACTATAGCACCACACATTTGTTGAAATAGAAATGTCAAGGAATTTATATAGCAACGATAGTTCATGTAAAATTATAAGCGACTAAGCACTGTTGTGTCCCTATAGTGACGTAACTATGTCCCTATAACAACCGTCACTGTGTCTATATATCATAAAAAGGATCGTTTCTATAGTGATGTTTACTGTATATGTTTTAAAAATATATATAGAATTCGTAGCAAAGATTGTATTTCAAATCTAGACATACCTCTAGGAACTTACAACGATTTTGTTAGGAAATGTGTATTAGAGACTAAATGTCCTACCTCATACAACTTAACAAGTGCAATATTTCAGCTCTATGTTATGCTACCTTGGAATATGAAGTTTGAACCATTCCTAGCCTAGAAGAAATGCCATTATCATTGTTCGGTGTTATAATGTCTAAATTAATCCACCTGTTCTTTAATTATCAACCGGGGTTGGTGAGCTTAGATTCGACACAAAATATATTCGAAGGTGGAGAGTGTCGTGTAAATATTTTAACAAACAACAGATCGAAAGATCTTTCAAAATGAAAAACTGAGTCAAACTTTCTAAAAATGCAATTAAGGTAACTAAACTGAGATAAAAGATTAACTAAACAAATAATATATCTTATAACTTTGGACTGAGAACGATATAATCATCAACTTACTTATTCAAATGGAAAACTAAAGTGCAAGGAAGACTTAAATTATAAGCAACTAGAAAACTTAATAGATAAAACTTAATAAGGAAAACTTAAAAAGAAGCAAGCAAAAAACTTAATAAAGAAATATATTTAGGTTATGTCCTACAAGTTCTTTCGAAAATAACAAAATCATAAAAATACAACCTAAAAACATACTAAAGAAAACACTAAATCTCACATGCAAACAAATAAATCAATTCAAAAGGAATAGACACAAAACCTTACAACCATAAGACAAAATCAGAAACAAAACTTAAGAATAACTTAAACTACGTTCAAAGTAAAAGAAGTAAGGAAAATGATAAAACTTTAATAAATAATTTAAAACAACTAAACTTTAACTTAAATGTTAAACAAAGCTATTATTTAACTATTACAGACAAAGCATAATTCAAACATCAACAAAACATAATAGAAAACAATCTTAAAATACATAAAAACACACAAAAAACAGAACTAAGGGTTGAATGAAAGACTAAACTATGGCTATGAAAGGGTGGCTAAATAACAGACTGAACAGGTTGTCCAAATGACATGATGCACAATAAAAATGATAAAAACTAACCTAAATGAACTAATCTTCAGCTGAAGCCATGTAGATGTAATTCTAATGCATTGGAACAATAAATAAACCTATTTAATAGTAAATTAACCTTAAACTAATTTATGAATAAAAGGAATCATTTGCATATTAAACTAATAAATAAAATGAAAATTGACTTGCATAAATCCAAAACAAGAAATGAAATAACAGAATTGAATCTATTATAAATGCATGAAACCAACTTATTCTATATTCTTGAAAACAAAGACTGAAAGTAATGCTAGAAATGAAAATAATTGGAAACAAAATGACTAAAAGCAAATAACTAAAAGCAAGCTATGTGCACATCTAACTAATTAATTTCAAAATAAAACTAAGTTAATGTGTTGCATAAAACAAATAGAATAGTATTTACTATAATCTACTGAAAACAAACTACAAATTAAACTAGACTAGCTAAAACATAAAAGAAACTAAGATAAACAAAGAAAATGAACCTCTGGTTGATGATGGGCCCTCTCAGCAATCAGGGGTGATGCCTGGTTAACTTCTACTTAAAGATAATCTTCAACAAAAATACATACAGCTCTTTATTCATATGGTGGAATAGAAATACAAATTTCAAGAGTAAATTATAGCAAGAACTCTTCTCCTAACTATACTAACTGACTAATTTTCTAGCTAGCTTCAACTCTCTCACAGTGATTGCTTTATATAATGATTTATAGGGATGAGCAAGTCAACCCTTTAGAGGTCGATTGCTCTCTAAATTTAGTCGATATTCAAAGGAATTTTAAATAATCATAGGCCAGCACATAAGCATATCCCTTCTTCAACGTGAACATTCTTCAAAGGTGGAGCACAGGCTTCTATTCAGCATGAACAATCATTAGAGGCGGCGAACAGAATCCTTCCTTATTGCAGCAGGCGACTAATGGTGAACAGAGGAGAGTGTAGTGGCGCATCTTCTAGATAGTGTGTTGATTATTATAAACTTGTTGATCTAATGACATACCCATAAAATACTAGTCATTCAATGCCAAGAATAAGGCCCAATTGTCTAAAATAAAACAAGCATTTCTCCATAGTCACTACTCAAGCAACATCACAATGGAAGATCGTGATATAAATTATAACTATTAAAATGACAATCAAAGATAAATTCAAAATGTGAGCATAGACAAACTACATAGGATACAAAGATTATCTTAAAGACAAGTAAGATGTTTTTGCAAAAAAGAGCTTGTGTTTAAATTGATCTAAAAAAATGGTTGTAGACCAGATAGAAGATTGATATATAATATAAGATTAAGAAGGTAAAAAATCGAAATATCAACCCTAAACATTTTAAAGTTATCTACACTGAAAACAAGTGACTAGCGAGAGAGAGAAATCCATACACTAAATATAGGTCCATCCATAAATAGAAAAAGATAATTACTGATACACTCTGCCTATGCATCAATTACTGATCTCCTCTTCTTTTTTCTTATACACTATAGTTGTATAAACTAATGTAGAAGATTATCTTCTCTCAATTAAGATGCCAAGTGAGTAACTAATGTAGAACATTATCTTTTCTCAATTAACATGCCAAGTGAGTATACAATAGATGATATATACCATACTTTTCTTTTGACCAATGTGTGCGATTTTTATTTCACAAATTAAAACAACAACAGGAATTTTGTAAATAAACATATACGTGTTCATTATTTGGATATTCAGGCTACAAAAGAGTAAACTCCATGGAACTTAGATTTAAAACATTTCTATCCTATTTGACTAGAATTAGACCACAAACACAATTACACATTAAAACATGACATAGTCATAGAAAGGTCAATAAGAGTGGCTTCTTAATGGATAGATATGTTCCCCTTCATCCCTATTTGATCAAAACTAATAAAAATTTGAATGTCTCAATCGTTAACATATATTAACATTTCTTAGGATGACCCATCACTTTGATGTTTGTATGAATATCCACATAAAATTAAGAACTAAATGGAAAATATGCTACATATGATATAGTTGAGTTATCCAGAATATTGGCAGTCAATGCTACTATTCACTCCTACATCATAAAATTATCCAAAATTACTTACCTCGAGCAAAATACACCATCAGAAGCACCCAATCCTAGTCCTATACTAGATTGCACAAGGCACCACTCTAAAGACACACAATCCATAGAAATGTTTAATGCACACATTTCAGCTCATTTTTAGGAAAACGACAAACTCTCAGGTAGATTCAGCTCATTTGTATTTTATAATTATTTTTTTTAAATATTCAAACTCAAAGATGAAACAAAAAATGATGCAGGAACATTGGCTCTGAATACCAAGTTCAAAGTGTCTAGTTGCTTGTTTATTGTCATTAGTGGATGAGTCATAGATAGGCATAAGTTTGGTTTCCTAAGAATAGAATTTGTTGCATTAATTTAGGAATAGATTGTTGATTAGTAGGGGTCAGTAGTTAGTGAACGAGGGTTAGTTAGAATTGAGGGAAATCTAATTGTAAGCCGGGAGTAGTGGTAAGAAGCATAACTTAGAGACAGAGAGAGTTTAGAGAAGATTGCAATTGATAGATGATTCAAGCCATAGACAGAGTAAAATCACATTTTTGAAGTATATGTACAGTTTACTCTTTTAATGACAAGTAGATTCATCAAATGGTGTGTACCATTAGAGGAAATTTCAACTCAAAATGGACCTCCTAAAGAAAATTAATAAAATAATAGTTAAAATAATAAAATAATATTTATTAATTTTGGAGGAAGAAAAGAAAAAACTACTTTTTTGTTCGTATTTTCGACATATCTCCCTGTGTTTTTACTCAAATTTCAATCGGGAGAGCTCATTGGATGCGGAATTTAATTCCGCATCCAACAAGCTCTCCTAATCAAATTTGAGTAAACACAGAGGGAGATATGTTTAAAATACGAACAAAAAAGTAGTTTTTTTTATGATACCTATCCCCAAATTTATATTAAAAATTGTTTAAGAGGTGCTCCCTTTTTTAATTTTAAAGCATTTTGATTGGCTAATATATGATGACATGGAATTTGTATTATTTTTGGAAGGCCCATTTTAAATTGAAATTTTCTCTAATCTTGTTCTTTTGTATTTTGTGTGTGCGATGTAATTGAGAAATATTGATGAATGATTAGTTAGTTGATAAACTAAGTATGTGCATGCATACCTGATACTAAATTGAGCAACAATACTGGGCAGAACATCATGAAATAAATTCTAGTAAATGAGACATAGCTAGGTAGAATGTTTGTATGTGAAATTCGAGTTATTATGAGTTTAAGATTAGGTAGAACCAGAGAGGTTCCAACCTTTGTAGAAGTATGTTTATGACTTAAGTAAACACTCTGTGAACAAAGTAATTATGCATTTTATTGTTGTTGAGTTATGAGTGAGTTTGAATATATGGGATTACAAAGTAATCTAGCATTGTTGTGTCAATGAGGAAAGATTTATGTGCAGGTCGAAGATGGAAATGGTGTACATCCCTATTAAGGGTCACAATTCGAGTTAGTGTTTAAGGAGTTAATGCTAAGGAAGACCGGTAGTGGACCAAGCATTTGTGAAAGTTTATTAAAGATTAGAGAGATCTTGTATGATCAGATACGCAATGTATGACTGTGAATGAAGATGGAGAAAATTTGTGTAATGATGTTGAGAATCGATGGAATTACCTTGAGAATGGTTGATATTTTCGACGCAGAGAAGAAATTAGAGCCTTAATAGGTGAGTAGTGGTCATTCTAGGTCGAAAGGATGATATTGAATTACCCTTTGACTTTTTAACCTAATCGTAATGTCAAATTCTTGATTGGATGTGTGTTTTAATAAGTTGTAGTCACATTGCAGAAGTCGATGAGTTTTGATGGTTGAGAGCATGCTAGAGAAATGAAGCTAAAGATCGAATTTTGTGGGTTTATGAAGAGAAAAAAAGACCAACAACTGATGATTGTTGAGTGTCTTAGAAGGAAGATCGAATGTAGATATTGAGTTAGAGAAGAAATAAAGTTTAATGAGGTTGAACGGAATAGATCACACCTTCGTGTGATTAATGGAGGAGAGTAGATATCGCAGTCATAGAGGGAAGGTGGTTAATGAAGCTTGGATGTGCGATGGGACACAACATGTCCATTTTTTACAGTCATCGCACTTATCCATGGTCTGGGTTAAAAGAACACTATGGCTATTGCAGTAATCTCCCAATTGTGAGCTAATGGTCTTGTGGAGTTACACAATGTGTTAGATAACCCCCTCTAAACCAAATTCGATAATACCTAGAAAGCATAGGATGGTGGTTAAATGCACAAGTGTTTTTTTAAGTTGGATTAAGTTTGTTAAATGTCGACAGGTATAGGGACGATCCAATATTGGATAAGAAACAGGAGATAGCAATAGAGCTTAGTAGTTGTTCTAAAAGGATTAAGTGTGTCTTTTAATCCAGTAGAGTATGTGAGTGATTTCAACATACTAAGAGTATCCTCATGTAACACAGGATTAAGGGATGGGCATGCTATCAATAAAGCAACCATCTTGTAATATCCTGAATTTTGACCTAGCACTTATGGGCAGAAGCCCTATTTCGTATGATGTTACTTTGATATTTTAATTTGGTATATTGGGACTAAGACCTCACTGCACATGAACATGATTATTTTTTTGATATATTGGGCATAATCCAATTGCATATGTTTTATATATGATTTCATGTGTCACTAATACATTTGGGCGAATATTTCCGTGAAATATTTCCATGTTTTGAACATTCTTGGATTAATACTTCATTTTTTTATCTTGGTGGAAAAACTGTGGCGATATCGACATTTTTAATTTTTGACGAACTTTTGTCTCTATATCTATGCTATATGGATATCCTTAATTTAACATTCTTATTTATTTAAATATAATTATTTGAAAGGGGGTACAGTTGGAACCTCATCACGGGAAATAAAATGAACTTATTTCGACTTACATATTTCCATTTAAGGTACTTTCTATATATTCGATAGGATCACTTTGACTTGCTGAGCATACTACCTTTGGCGGAAGCCTTCAAATGCAAGAAGAAAATATTCAAATTATTGGATTTATGGCAGAGAAGGGTAGTCTATATGACAACATGAGATCTATTTTTTTATGGACACAGATCAGAGCAGGAAATTAAGAAAAGGATTCACTTGGATAAGAATTCCACAAAATATTTAGCATAATCTCATGTATAATGATTGCACCAACGAAAAACTAATACAATTAATCCTTACTACTAGTAGAAATCACACCCGCCAAACCAATGCCATCTTTCAATGGATCATGGTTGTTTATGCATGGTCCAGTAAGAATGCATCCTTTTTTGGCCGTAAATAGTTTTTTATTTCCATGCATTAGGTGGTCGACCTCATCACTAATTTATTTGTGTTATCATTAACCAAAATTTATTTAATTTTCCACATAATCATCATTTCATTTTTATTTTTTATGCCAAGACTTGGCCTTCTCTTATATTCGCATACCCTCGTTCAACTTCCCGTATGGGGGTCTTTGATCTTGCAATAAGTATGCCCGCACTGTCCATCTTCAAGGTGCCAGTAGGTGATGTATTCAGATGCCCACAACTCACACCAAGATTCCTGCACGTGGCCATAAGGGATGCCTGTAGGTGGTGCTGAGAAGATGCCCGCAATAGGAAATATCTTATGCCCGCAATAATTTCTATCATGCCCTAAATTTTCCTCATTTAACATGCCCACATGATCTTCTGGAGATGCTCGCAACATTTTCCTTGTCCACTATTTTATCATTCCCACAACCATCTCTATCATCAAGTTTGCTTTTCTATTGTCATGTCACCATCTCCTTGTCATCTTTGCACCAACATCTTTGTCTTTCCCAAATCATCTTCAAATGACCACAGAATGGGTCATTTGACTCTCTATATGTTCCATGATTATCATGCTTGCTTGTCAATGCTATTATGTATGTCCTTAGTCATCTCTGTCATTCATGTCTTATTCCAATTACACCTTGTGATGTCATCATGCTTAGACACCTCTTCGAATCTTTGTTTTTTATTTATTGTTTTAATGAAATAATCAATTAAAACTTCTTCTAAACGTTGCATCTCTCCAATAGTAACATGTGTCTCTTCAAAACTTTGTCTTAAATTTTTTTATTAAATTTTAGTTTATTTTTCTAAATACATTCCTATAGCTTCTTATTTAATAAACTCTATTTATTATTTTTCACTAACTTTGCAGGTCCATATTTTGCATATATGACCATCATAATGAAAACTGAAAGTATCGCCGGATAGCCACCTCAACAAGGATCAGATCCATGTCGTCTTTTGAATTTTTTGATACACATGCATTATCTAGAGATGATTTGAAAATAGGATTCCAAACTGTTTAATTTAACACTTAGACAAAATTGTTTTTAACTTGTAAAAACAAATTTTCTTCTACTTTGGAAGATTGATTTCTTCATTGTCAAAACCCCAAATTTTCATAAAAAAATTAAAATTTTGAAAATACATAAAATTATGAGAATGCAGTCTGCTAACAACTAACAATTATCTATAAAAGAATTGGTTACCAGATTAGTTAATACATAAAGTAAGTAACTTAGCATTCTACTTTTTAATACAAGGTTAGGTTTAACTTGTGCAATAATTCATCTTTCAATTTGCTGATGAGTTATATTTTGCGACAAGTAGGTGGAACTGTCTTGGATTCTGGGGCTTACATAGCTTTTAATCTAACACAAAAAGTTTACTTATCCTTACAAGTTTATAGGTATGAATGATCGAGTAACGCCTTTAATTCCATAAAGCATTCAACTGTATTTCTATTTGCAAAATAAAAAACTTAGTAAATAAATTGTTACATATCAATCTACTTCTATGAGGTAAAACAAGTAGTTTGTTTCCTTCAATTATTTTTGTCAATGATATATGTATAGAAGAGTTTCTTTCTTAAATGTAAATTGCGACAGTAATTATCCTCCTTGGTTCACCACTTCTGATCTTTGCGTAAGTTAATTTCACCTAGAGTGCATAACCTGTAATGATGTAATGATTGCTCTTACAGTAATAAACATTATCAATATTATAATAATAGTATAAGAAACTTCTTATTATTCGTTTTCTTTAATGAAGATTACTGCCTGAGGTTCTAAACATTATGGTGTACATAAAGTCGTAAGGACATAGAATCTAGTGGAATTGTTCCACTTTATTTTCTTATTTTATTCTTGTAATACTTCTCTTGAATTAAGCCTCTGACCACGATACTTAACTTAGGTCAGTTCTTCAAGAGAGATTGATTTATTACCTTATGTAAGTACTAGACATTTCTAATAAAAATTATGTTACTAATCGAAAACATGGTGAAACTATTAGTACTTGACATGGTTAGTAAATAACCAAATGTCATTAATCTTTGTTGATCTGAGCTATGTAAAGGATTCATAGCCATCATCTGAATATTTACCACCCACTGATTTATAATTTTCTATAATACTCAACGATACACACATAAATTATATTATTTATAATGTATTCATGTTTACCAATAATTCTGGTTATAAACAAATAAGGTTTATGATGTTCATAATCATTTTGAAAAACTATGTTGTATAAAACTATCAAGTCACAATTTAAACGTTAGTGGAAATAAGATTAGCTATACAAGTCTATTATGAATTCTTTAGTAATATCGTAATTTCGCTAGGTGATGAAATAGCCTTTTTAATAGCATCTCCCAAGTATCATAAGATTTTCATCATAAACTCAATTATGATAGCACAAGGCTTATCGACGTTTGTAACTATACTATTTATGTTATGACTAAATGGATTTTCCATTAGTGAAGAACTAAATCTTTTATGCATAAATATACTTTGGGAAATAATATTGATTATGATATTGCATCGATTTATTGATTAACAAAAAGCTTAATGTAAATTTAAAGTTCATAAACTAAAGTTCCAAGCATAAAATACTTAAGGTAAGAATAAAGATTATAGGGTTGCATCGCTATCCCAGTCAACGAAGGGATTAATACAAAATATAACTTTACAAGCTAACTTATTATGGAAAGGAATGAATGTTAGTCCACTCCATCGATGATATTATGGGTATGGTTGTGTATAAAACAAGGCTTTGACATCACCCTCATTCCAAACTATACAACGACTAAATTATAAGCTTGGAAAATGATTTGAAAGTTTATAGATTATGCATTCATAGTTTATACCATGCAACTGTAGGTTGACTACTATGATAACGTGGAACCTTTGTAAATGATTGTAATACTATATGATTGAGCCAAGATTATGTTTGAATAATTGGAATTCGATTGCATGCAGGAACTATACGATTTACCCACTGCATGGCTGAATAATTTGTGAGTCCACGTGGTTCGTCCTTGGCCAAGTGTTGGGAGTATAAGGGTTTACGAACCCTACTCATTCTCATTCTTCTCTGTTGTTTTCAGTCCTTCAGGCCGCTCTGCAAATGATCCATGGCTGCCATGCTTACCCTACTTTGAATGATTAAGAGATCTGCGTCTTGGTTACATTATTCAATCCACCTTCGTTGTCCTCGAAACCTTGCCTGCATTGTGAGTTTTTCCTGCAATGGTTTGAGGAGAGCCATGACATTTTGCTTACAGCTTGGACTGTGTGTAGTTTTCTTGGGTTTGCTCCTCCACGGCTTTCTTGTTGGGAATGTTTTAAAGGGCTGTGAGTTTTATCCTGGCAATAATTTATGAAGAAACCTAACTTTAACTTACGGCCTGGTCTGTCACAGGGTTTGTGAGAGTGTGTTCTTATGCTTTGCATGGGGACAGCTTTGAACTCTACTGTCCACTTCTTGCTTGGCCGTTGCTCCCTTCTCCTTGTTGCTTCTAGCAGTGCTTTGCACTCGTTAAACCCGTCTCTATCATAAGAGAGATGAAGGGTTTTCTTTTCGTCTCGGTGGTGGAAGCGCTCCTGTTCGTTGGTGGCTACATTACCTTTGTTTCCAGGTATGGGAAATTTTCTTAACAGTTCTTAAACTTGTTATTCATTCAGTTTTTGATATAATGCAATAACATTAATGTTGTGGGTTTATTCTTACAGGTGATGGTTTACAACCTTCTTTGCAGCTGATACAATGAGTAGGGTCAGCTTCCTGCATATAGGTAAGCCCTGGTCAACCCATGGCAGTCCATACTAGTGCAGTTATTTATCGAATAGTTTTGGTTGGTTGTCGTGGCCTGCAAATAACCCTTGTGGTTTATTGTTTCTTGGTTAGCTTGTTTAGTTTTTACCAAACCCTTTAGCAGGGTTTTCCGACTTATGCTGTGACTTGTAAATTTTTGTTTTACTAGTTTTGTGTATGGTTATGTAAAAATAAAAGTATGCAGCTTGTCAAGCCATCCTCTGTTTAACTTTAAGTGAAGAGATGTAACTCTCTTGAGCTCGTAATCTGTTATTTTGATGTTCTAAATGTAATTTTGTGCACTAGGGTTTCACCCTATTTCGATTGTGTAAAAAACTTATTTTTACTGCTTAAATTATCTTCCATTAAAATATATTATTATTATCTGTTCTGCTATTTCTTTCTATCATAATAATTGTTTATAAGCTCAGTTATTCGAGCAAGGTTAAATTTTGTTGGTAGCCTATCTATAAACTAATTTCTTTAATTAATCTGTAGGTTAGTTTAATAATACATGTTAAATACTTGTTTGTTATAGCTATATAATTGTTTATATTTTCATGGTTATATTTCTTTGTCCTTATAGGACTGTAATAACATTTTATAATTTTATGTTCAGAATACTAAGTAAATCCAAATCCTTGAATTATTGCTTATCTGATTATTAATTTCAATGTTATTACTATAAGTTATAATGTTAGTATTTTTAGTGTTAATACTGTAAGGGTTTCGACCCTATATTTTCTTTTATGATTATTTTTTGTTTAGTTTATTTAAATAGATTTATTCATATATAAATAATATTTATTAAATATTATTTACCCTTGCACTTAGTCTATTTTATAAGTACATAGATAGGATTTTGTTAATATTTCATTGTTACATTATTATAATTGCTAAAGTTAATTTATTTATAAAAATACTATACTAGAATTATCCTACTTGAAATGTGAACATTTGTAGAAATAGTTAAGCAGTATGTACAATAAAATAACTCTGTAAAATAACTTGGTTCTTTCTTCACAGAAATAAATGAGTGTTTATCTAAGTTAAATCTTTTACCTATGTGACAGGTTAGTAGTTTCATTTTGCAGAAAATACAGTTCTTAATAAGATAAATAACCTATCTACAGTAGTCAACATATTAAAACAAATAAACCTGTTGTTTTGAAAAGTATTATGTATACTTCTTTTCTAGCATTCCTAATACATTAGTCTATTTTTTTTAAACCATAACTTAATTAGACAGATTAGTATCCTTTCCAGAAAAACATATATATACAGAAATAAATTACTCCATTGTTCTAAAATACAAAATAAATCTAATCAATCCAAATTTCTATCATATCTTCATCTATCTTAAACACACTACCTGTGCTAGAGTACGGTCTGGTTTACCCAGACGGGGAAAAACACACGTAGGATCATCTCATTCAATTACAGTTTCAACATTCAGCAACTAAAAGGTTATAAATTCTAACAATTCGTTACACAACATATAAATCTTACATTATTCATTCATTCTCAGAAATAAAATTTAACACAACAAATAAAAGACAGTAGAACCTGTTTTTAAAGCTAGATGATAACAACATTGGGAGGTTGTTCCTCCCTACCAACTCTTGGAGAGTGCTCTAACAATGTCTTCTCAGGACCCCCGAGCTTGTTCCTAGTCTTCTTGGCTAGGACTAGCTGGAGCAAACAACAAAATACTAGTCTAATGACTCAGTACTAACTTTGCACTTAGCAACAAGATCCTTCAGCTGAATAGTTGTACTGGATCATTATTTGCAGTTTACCCCTCAAACATCTTCCAGAAATTCCCTTCCCAATGAAATCCTTCAAGTACATTCACCTTAATGATTCTCTTCCTGGAATGAGCAGGCTCAGCTCTCTTCAATGGGATTTTTTTATTAAGATTTCCTATGTCTTTTTGGGTTAGTTGTCATTAATTGAGCTACCTGCTCTGATCTCACTTTCTTGGGGGATCATGACCCCAAATGTAGGGAGGTTTCCATTTGCAACATTGGAAGTGTTTAAGGATGCTTCCACTTGTCTATTTGCTCTCCACCCAGTCTCCTCCACCAACTTTACTAGTAAACACTCTCTTAACAGCTCTCCCAAGCTGTTGTCTATACTTTTTATTTATTTATAATTAAAATATTCATAATCACATTCAACATCCTTGACTATTCATCAATTACAACTTTAACATAAAATTTAACATAATGTCTTGTAATAAAATCAAATAAGATAATATTATTTTGCAAAATTGGGGCATGTGACATCCGTCATGTCATCACCATAAGAAAACCTACAAGCATTTCTAGATAGCCATTTCAGCAATGGACAAGACCATATCACAAGATAAGTATGTTGACACACACACAACCTCTTGCAAGCATTTCAAAATAGCTTCTCAACCTCTTTTGAACATCAAAACACATTTCTTCCCATTTTGGCAGACTCCTATTTCATATGTGTGAACACTCTATGGAGACCTGAAGTCATGGGCAGATGGAAAACTTACCAAAGAATCGATCCATGACATTTGATAAATTTACTTGCACAAAGACAACCCTTGGCAGGAATTTCCAACTGACCTCTCAAACTCTTGTTTTCAACACAGTCAACTTTCTTTTGTTCTCACTATACAAAATATTATTTTTCCTATTTTTGGCAAATTGATATTTTGCATATGAGATCATCATAAGACAACCTAAAGGTATTGATGGATAGTCAACTCACCATGGAACATTCCTATGCTACCTGATGAGTTTTATCATTAGAATAACCCCTCCTTGTGGGAAATTCAAAATGCCTTTTCAATTCCTGAATCTAACACCACCAATTTTCTTGTGTTCTTAAAATGAAAAATAATATTTTTCTTACTTCTGGCTGATTTATATCTTTGCCATAAAACACGCCACATCATAACTGAGACCATGGTTAGATGCACCCATCAACAATATATATTCTAACACTTTCATATTATTTTTCTCATCATCCCATGAGATAGGGTGAGCATTTCCCTGAGGCCATTGGGGCAGTTTTGCCAGTACTTGAATAGTGCAAAACAACCTGAAACTCTATTTTGGCAGACCATTATCTTTTTCATCAAACATATTCTTTGAGAACTAAGACCATGGTGAGATATCCTCTTCAACAAGCTATAGGATTATAGCTTCAGATAAAAATTTTCATACACCTATAAGGTACAACGACCATTTTCCCAAGGCCACATGAGCTAGTTTTTCCAACACAGACAATTTTCTTAGTCTGGTCCAATCTGCCTAAAACACTATCTTTGCAGGTTCATAACTTCTTCCAAGATAATATGAAGACATGGTCAGGTAGGACAAATATCAATATACAAGGCCCCCATATGGTGCAGGCATCTTCTTCAAAACACAATTTGTGGCAAGCATTTTCTTAAGGATACCTGAGCCAGTTTTCCAACAGTTAGTCATTTTCAGGACTTTCTCCAAAATTTATTCTGAAACCTCATTTTGGCATATTCATAAATTTTTCTTCAGACTCGCTTAATGAGAAACAACACCATGGTTAGGTAGAAAAACGAACACACTACATGACCCCCATGTGCTGCGGGATTTTAATCTAACCCATAATTTAGGGCAGGCATCTTTTTGAGGCTACTTAGCCATTTTTGTTGGCTCTCACACAAACCCCTATTTTGGTAGGTTTTTAACTTCTCCCTCGGGCACTCTTAGGACAAATGGAAGACACGGTTAGGTTGGAAAAACAACAATCTATAGGAACCCCATGTCGTACGGGCATTGATATTCTCCTATAAATTATGGCATGCATTTCCCTAAGAAAGTTTTTAATAATTTCCCCATACTTGGTCATTTTCCTGTTTTTCACCAAATTACCATATTTTTCCAAAATGATTGTCATCAATGACAATCCTATTCATCATAGTCTTCATGTTTTTCTTTATATAAATTGGTATATAATATACTACATTTATAAATATACTTATATCTAATGTATTTCACAAGTTGTTGTTTGGTATGGTGTAGGTAAGACAACTACTTGTCACTGCAAGGATTTTTCACTATGAATGAAAATACAAGGAAGCTTGCTCAGTTTAGAGTGGCATTAGAGACCATGGGAGATGGAAAATGTTATTGCCCTTGCTCTGATTGCAGGGGCTTGCAAAGAACAACAATTTTAATAATGACAACGAAAATACATTTTACGAAGAAGGGGAACGCCAAAGGGGGATATGAATATCGTCCCTTGGCAAGAGGTTATTGAAATTTTAATGTATTCTATGGAATAGTCATCATGTCATGAATTTCAGTAAAATTTCTTATCATTTTATTATATCTTCTATACACACTAATTTTACTACGTTGTTTGTAAATATATAGACAATTCCCACAAAATGTCTCCTTCGAGAGAGCTATTTTCCAAGTACTAGCATAAATGCTCATTTATAGGGTGACGAACATATAGATCACAATATTGAAGCTGATCAAGTTCTTAATGATGATATGGATGGATATAACGTTAGTGATACAAATCAGGAAGATGAGATACATGGATTGATCCAAGACACATTTTCTCCAGTGGATGAGGACAACCAGGATGATAGTCATGATGTTGATCCTCTACTCGAGAAGTCACGTCAACCTATTTATGAAGGCTCATAAACAAATCTTCTATCTGCTATAATGTTATTAGTGAACTCGAAGGTTTTGAATGGTTTAACAAACACTTGTCTCACACAGATACTAAGGTATGTAATTTGTTAATTATTTATGTCCACATGTTCACATGTACAGAAATGGTTGACTTTTTCCCTATATTGTTATTGTTATCTAATTTGTAAAGTATGGATGTGATATTAATGATTAATATTGTTTACATTGACTTATTCTTTTGAATTTTATAGATTATTAGGTGAATTTATATTACCAACATGATAGGCTCACAAGATGATGAGAAAAATTATTTGAAAGTGATAGGCTCTACTATGTTGGTTGGGGCATCCAACCATGGTTTCAGATTTCCCAAAGATATTTTGATGAGGAAGATATCGATCTACCAAAAGTGCCTCTCACCTTCATTTCTACTATCCTAGTAAAATGCCCACCAAGGTTAGATGATGAGGTTGTAGGAGAGAAGATTGGCATGGTTGAGTCAGTATGATATTCCTCACAGTTTGGATGTCTCACTCACCAAGTTTTAGGTAAAAAATAAAATCACCTTGGTGAATTAGGGTTTGAAGAGATTTTTCTAAGTGTCAATAAGTAGTTTGCAAGACCACTTTCAAATGCATGCCAAATGTTGGGTGGATGTCAATAGGTTCATCAATTGGCATGGATTTGTTCTTTGTTGAAATGAATATCTAGCCATACTTTCAGGATGACTTACAATGGTCACATATGAAAAATATCAATCTACCAAAAGTAGGAAAAATACTATTTTGCATATTGAGAAACACAAGGAAATTTCCAAAGTGTTGAGAACAGGATTTTGAGAGGTTGTTTGGAAATGCCCACCAAGGGCCATCCTTGTGAAAATAAATATATCAAATGTCATGGATCAAATGCCACCTGGACCAATTTTCCAACACCTAGCCATGTCCAAGAATTTCTCCAAGGTTTATCATGAAACCCTATTTTGGAAAACTTATAACTTTCTCCTCAGAAAGGATTAAGGAAAAATGATATCATGGCTAGATAGCCAATTCAACAAGCTATATAATTATTATGGTGGTGTGGGCATTCTATTCAAACCATGAATTATGGTCGTCATTCTCTTAGAGTAGTTTTGATTACTTTTTCATACTTAGTCAATTTCCAAAGTTTCACAAAGTTGACAGGTTGACATCTTCCTCCTTACAAGCTCTCTGGTGAGGCAAGTGACATGGTGGTATGCTCCATACAACACTCTAGAGACTCAAATTCACAATACACTTTTCACATCATCCTATGAGACATGACGAGCATTTCCTTAAGGCCACTTGGGCAGATTTACCACCAATTCCATACTTAGACAAATTTCTCAATTTGGACTAATCTGCCTAAAACACCCTTTTAGCAGTCCATAAATTTTTCTTCATCCACTTACAAGAAAATATGAAGACATGGTCAGGTAGGCCAAATACCAATCTACAATACCCCCATGTGATGTGGGAATTTAATCTAACCCATAATTTAGGGCGGGCATCTTTCTGAGGCTACTTAGTCATTTTTGCATCCACCGGTGAAACACCCTGTTTTCGGAGGCCTGTATCTTTCTCCTCAAGAAATATTAAAGCAAACTCAAATCATGAATAGGTATCCAAAACAAATATCCATAGGACGGTACCATGGTGTGGGAATTCTTCTCAAACCATGAATTATGGTGGGCATTCTCTTAAGGCTATTAGGACCATTTTTGACTAAGGTTGTTGGGACCAATTCTTCCTTAAATATATGTTTTAGTTTGGTGAGGCAAGTGACATCGTTGTATGCTCTATACAACACTATAGAGACTCGCATTCTCAATACATTTTTCACATCATCCTATGAGGTATGGCGTCCATTTCCTTAAGGCCACTTGGGAAGATTTAACACCCATTCCATACTTAGACATGTTTCTCAATTTGGTCTAATCTACCTAAAACACCATTTTGGCAGGTCCATAACTTTTTCTTCATCCACTTTCAAGACAATACGAATACATGGTTAGGTAGGCCAAGACCAACCTACAAGATCCCCCTGTGTTGCGGGCATTTACTCTAAACCATAATTTAGGACGGGTATTTTTCTGAGGCTAATTAGCCATTTTTGCATCCACTGTTGAAAAACCCTATTTTGGAAGGCCTGTATATTTTTCCTCAAGAAATATTAAAGCAAAATCAAATCATGAATAGGTAGGAAAACCAACTAGCTAGAGGATGGTACCATGTTGTGGGAATTCTTCTCAAACCATGAATTATGGTGGGCATTCTCTTAAGGTTGTTGGGAGCATTTTTTACTAAGGATGTTGGGACCAATTCTCTTAAGGCTGCTGGGACCAATTCTCTTAGCAGATAGGAGAAAAAACTCCATCACACAGAGCACCTAACCAGGGTGAATTCTACATGACTTTAGAATAAAATTTTCAAAAATTCTTGAACAATGGGCCAAGAGCATACAAGACGAATTATGGACCATATACATTAATGCTCAAACATGAAAATCAAATACAAACTCGAATGAAAAACAAGATAAAAATTCACGTAAATAAGTTACATATTGAACAAAAAGATGACATAGTAATATCTACCATGAAAGGATTGTCATTCCCTTGCAATTTTATTCATATATGCCTGGAAATATTGAAACACGTTACAGTGGAGATCCTCTACTCTTGAAAATTCCCAACCCTTCTCACCTCTGTGGGGAGCATGATTTATACTATCTTAGTCCCCAAGGCTAATCCTAGAACAAAACATGAAATTGTTTACAGTCAAAATCAACTACTAACAACTTAGAGCGTGGTAGTATTGCCATGGTTTACATATATTAAAACAGACATTATATATGGAGCTAATATGCGTGCTCGGTCTGGATGGAATCACATCATTTCTGTTTCTGAGATTGCAGGTCATGAAAACGACATTAAGGATGATTATGATGACTCACTGCTGACTGTGCTCGACCACTCGTCTATCTATCGAATCACCAATGTGTCCTTCCCTGGGTGTGTGTAATTTTGTGCTCAAAGGCACCTTTATGCATGGTTTCTTGACTGGCAAAGGATTTTATATCATTTCCATGCTTTTCCTTTTCTACAACCTGCCTCTATCCTAGAAATACTTTTGTATGAGGGAACTTGGCGAAGGGTAGGCTTTGTACTCCCCACCTCCCATGGTGTGGGTTCTCCTACATGTCATACAGTGGGGGGTGTATTCCATATCCTCACCACCTCAAAAAAATTTGGGAACTGGAGTTCAGAAATGATGTGATGAAGAGTTTGGACACCCACCACCGCAGCACAAGCATTCGTTCCTACTGGTTTCCGATGAACATGGTTACCATGTACCGAGACTTTGGAAGTCATGATTTCTTTGAGGGTTTCTGGGGAGACACTCCTGGGATAGGAACACCCAGGAACCACGCAGCCAGATGTATAGCTATCAAGAAACATTCAAATTGCTTCACCTCCAGGATCCGATGGTTGGCGCTTTCCTGGTGTGAAAAAACGGGGTGACAGATGAGTGTGGAATCAAGATCACGAACCATCAACACCCTGAGACTAACAAGCTTCTCAAAGCATATCGTCATTTCAACTCTTTAAGAATTCTCAGAATCTTTTAGTAGAATAACACTTCAAGCATTGTATCTAATTACTGATTCATCTTATGCATCTTAATCAACCTGGGAAGGTGGTGTTTATATAGGGTGATGAATATAAAGATGGATACAGATATGACTGGTCAGCATAATGGCATCACATGTGGACAAGTGGGTAAGGATCTTTATTTTCTACTGAGAATCTAGTCATGCCGCCTCCTTTGAATATGCTGCATTGATGTCCACATCGATCGTGATGTTTGGACGTGACATTATTTTCCTTTTCACTTACGTTGACGGTGGTGTTTAGAACAGTTTCGTCTAGCCACATCCCTTTTTTTCGTGTAGAGGCCAGGTTCGTCGCTTCAAAGATCTGAACTTCATGATCTTCTGTTTTTTGCTACGCAAGCCACATGATGGATCTCTGAAGTCGGGAAGGCTGGTGAATCGATGATTCTTTGGACATGATCTTCACCTAAGGTTTGTCACAAATGGTGTTGAGGGATATGATTATTTTTTAGCTCGTACATGAGGACATCCTTTCTGTACCAAACCTGGCCAAGACACCACCTTTACCAGGTTGAACATATCCAGAGTCTCCAGCGATCAAATTTGAAGGGAAGTTCTCATTTTACTTTGAAGGGCTATGAGAAATTGAACCCTTCAATTTTGACATTTAAAAATAAATCATTCTTTTCATTTGAAAATTTAAGTGTAAAAAAATATTTCATTATTTGTTAAAAACATTGTATAGAAAAAAAATGGCAATAAGAAGAAATTCCAAGTGATTCAACATTTACATGGAATTAGTGAGGTAAATCCTGTACATATGATTTATCACTTCTAGATTCTTTTTATGCGAATTACTCAAGAGTTAGTATAGAGTAGGAGAGACTAAATTAAAGGTTGAGAATGAAGAACATGTAACGGTGATGGAATATGAGATTGGGAAAAATCCCATTTAGAAAGAGATTGATGCACTTGTTTTGTTAATGTGAACATAGGCATAACCATTAGGAGTATTAGTTTTTTGTATTGCATGTTCTTTCGCCTATTTATTTTTTGAAGGGAAATGTTTGTTTCATATCACTCTAAAGTGATTAGAGTAGTTGATAACTACTTGCAACCTTATCTGAATGCATAACATGAAATTAGGGGTGAAAGTAGGCTCATGGGGTACTAAAGCTTATTTTTCTCTAGAATTGTTTTGAGAAGATATCCACTATTATAAATGCTATGTTACAAGGCCAAAAGACATCGGGCATCAAATCCCTAACATTAATAACAAAATAAGAAGACGATCTTTGTCCAGTTCCAACATATCCACTTAAAACTAATGCACTTCTAACATCGTACATCCCTGGGAGATTTAAAATTTTTGATCCTTGTTGTGACCACTTGTTCATTTCCACAACCAATGGTTTAAATAAACAACATAAAAGTAAAAAAATTAGAAGAATAAATTTTCCATGACATTTTACCTAACCTGTTTTGAAATGAACTTTTCTACATGCTATTAAAAGCATTGTATTATTATATTTCCATCTAAATAAATTTTTAAGGATCCACATTTCTATTAATGGAAAAAAAGTTACAAATACCATCACAAAGCTAATTGATATGTCTATCCATATGGACACAGTTCATGAGTAAGCATCCATTCAATTTCAAATTCCACCTAATCCCTAAGTGTCGTCTTCACCATAACAAACCTAACTATTAGAAGACTTGAAAATTTATCTTTCAAACTTTAGTCTTGAGTCTACTAACATATAGATGTAAAATGAGAGGGATTGATAGGGATTCTTATTTCTCTTTTCAAAAATCAGTGCATATAATTATTATTCAAACACATTGAAGAAAGTATCATTTGGTGCGCTTACCTAAAAGAAAAACCCCAGAATGTAAGCCTAATGCTTTCAAGAAGCAACTTTTTTTATCAACCCTAAATTCAACAACTATTTTTAGAATTGAATCATGTCCTCCCCAGATGCTCAATTCAAAGTGATCAAACAAAATCCCCAATTTTAGGTGGATTATGGATATTCTCTGACGTGTCCAGAGACTTTCAGAGATCATTCTTTGTTTCAAGGGAACTCAGGGCACATATTAGAGATCCCACTTAAGGAAGAGGAGGAAGAATAAGAGGACTCAAGTTAAAAGGCGAGGCGAATGAGGAGGGGAGACATGTTAAGGGAGATCGACACTATCAACCTGCACAGCTTGATTTGGGGAGATCAATATCAACCATCGATCTCTAAACTACCTTCATTGGGACCACTCAACCTTGATAACTTTGACATTCTGCTAACCCTTTTTCATATGAATGAGTGACCAACTTCTGATCATGGAATTCTTCTCACCCGTTGATCTATCCAACTTCTTGTTCCGACCATAGATCATCGCAGCCTCTACCATTTTCTGCAGATCGACCGTAGTTGTTTATTAAAAAGAGGTAGATGACAATGATGATGATGATGATGATGAAGATGTGATGACAAGATATTTACTCTGGTATTCACTAAAATGTTATTATCTTTGACAACATTATAACCGAATTGTTATGAGGGATTATTCACTCCTATAAAGAATGCACTTTATGGAACTACCAAACTGCTCAGTTTCCATCTTCCTCTTTTAAGACACCGGACTAGGTCCATAAGTCTTGATTCTTCATGTGCAAAAATATAAGAAGAGGAGGATTTATAGGGCCCAAAAAGTTGTATTTTCTTTTCTTCTACTCCTCAGATCATATTGAATTGTCAGATTAGTCCTTGGAATGGGTGTTAGGAGCAGTCCTTAGTTTTTCACTCAACTGGTTGCTCCCCCTATCATGTAGACGTCTCCATTCACTGATCTCCCCCTAAAGTTGCGATGATGAAGATGATGATGACGACGATGATGATGAATAGGATGATGATGATGAAGATGATGACGATGGTAATTAAAATGATGATGATGATGATGATGATGCTCATGATAATGGAGATGCTGATGAATAGGATGATGATGATGTTGATGATGAATATGTTAGGATATTTAGACACTTAGGAGTTAGTTAAGATCAACTTGTGTAATATATTTGTTAGGTAAAGTGTGTTTCTTTAGTATGCATTAGAATTCATTTGTAAATATTCTAATCCGACTGTCACGATATGTTCTAGACATAAAGTGATCCAACAGTTCAACTTTTCTTAGTTCATATCTACCATTGATCAGTGGCTTAACACCTGATTGGTCAATGATATCTATTTAAAGAGCATGGAGGGTCCTTGGCTAGTTAATTGATTATGAGAAGCTCATTTGTAACTTTCTTCTTTTGCATAATAAATTGCTCCAAGTAGCTATATGGCTAGGGCCATGGACTGTTTCCTTCTCGAGGTTTTTAACCACGTGACAAACATCGGTGTATTGATTTGTGATCCATTTGTGTGAAGTGGTTTCTGTAGGTGTTCGGCCTTTTTGGAGTACCCTGTGTACCCAAACATGATATCAAAGCATTTATGAAGAGCCACTTCTGGTTTTGATTAATATCTGGAACCATTGTTGCCAAAAATTTGAAAGGGTTTCTGGTTCTAGATTTTTTGTGCATTTTTGAGTTGTGGGAGCTATTCCATTTCTTCTGGAGCACCGTTTACATTGAGAACTAGTTTTAATTTCATCAAAAACGGTTTTTGTTTGATCTAGAAACACCCATTTCGGCAAATCGGAAGGTATAATATTATAGTGACGGATTTTGTTTTATTTTTTCAAAATCTCTTATATTTTATTAGTTTTATTATTAGATATTTATTGTTTTAATCTTGGACTATTTCCTTCCCTGGCTATGTATGTTCTTTTCCATGCACCTTGCACGATTGCAACAAATCATAAACAGAAAGGGAAAGTTTTTTTTCTTGGCTTCTCGACTACGCATGCTCTTTGTCATGCACCTTGTGCGATCATGACAATTTAGAAACAACGAGAAAACTTTAAAACATAGACTTTCCAGGTAAGCTAACCAAGATCTAACCCCATAGTGTGGAAAAGTTTTTGTTGTTTTTGTTTTTCATTTTTTTTGTGATTTGAAGGAGAAAAAAAGGCAAGCACGGAGAACGAGAGAAAAGAGTAAAATAAAAATAAAAAACCTTCCTCTTTCCATTATTTTACGTACCTTTTAACCTTAGCTCACTTGGTTCAAAGTTGCTTGATTCCTTAATAGGTCTTGAGTTCAAGTCATATTAAGTTCCTTTTTAGTGCATGGAATTTCTATTTTTCAAGCTACTTTATTGTAAAAGTGCATCTCACTTAAATAAAATAAAATAAAAAGTGAGTCACTTAAATCTTTAATTTATTGCGGCACTATTTAAAGGTAACATTATTGTAAAAGTGAACATCACTTATTTTACAAAAGTGATTCACTTAAAATCAACTTTCTTGTAAGTGATTGTCAAAGGTTCATCTTGGGAAGAAGGGGCTTCTTTGTTTTAGTTGGCCAAGTTAATATTTTCCACATGAATATTGGGGACATCTTCAATATTTTCTTTGATCAACCATAACTTCATCATCGAGAATCAGGTTTTAGTGCCTTTTTTTTAAACAGCCTAATTTTTTAAGCTCTTTGCATCCATAAATTTAGTTTATGTTTTTTTAGCCATTATTTTATTGTATGGCCGCCCCTTGTGATATTTACTTACAAGTTATAAATATTTATCATGGAAATCTCGTATGGAATATGTTCTATGAAGTAGGGGACTTTTTAGAATAACCTTAGAGAAAGAAACAGAACCCACTTATTATAATAAGAAAATAAAATGGGAAAATAGATGTGATGAAGCTCGTGGATTGATTGCAATGTCAATCTCTACTGATTTGCGATTCCACATATATGGAATTGGTGAACCTGATAAAGCTTAAGAAAACTTGGAATCTGTGTTTGGTAAACACAATCAAATTTGAGGTCATCAACTTGAGAATGAGTTGATTTATTTGAATCCAAGTGATTTTTCATGCATTCAAGACTATTTATCTAAGTATAAAACTCTTATGCTCTTGTGTGAAGAATAAAATATTAAGAAATAAGACAAACAATGTATTTATCATATTCTTTCCAAACTTGGACCTGCATATTCTGTTTTTGTATCTACATTTTACTCCATGAAAGAATCCTTGATTGAGTCTAGCTATCAAGAGACTAGTCTTTAATCCTTTTGTTAATCCTTAATTAGAGATAAAGATAAGCTCATTCATCTTGGAATAATTAACAATGCAGATACATCTGGGAAAGCCTTATTGTCCCAACAAAAAGAAAAGTCCAAGCCTCCCAAGAAACATAAAGTTTCACAATAATAAGCCAAATAAGGGTTCTGAACCCTCTCAGTTAGCTCCTTATTTAAAAAATTACAAAGGATCAAAACCAATAGAAAATAAGACTGAGCTTCATTGCAATTTTTGTGGGAAAGATAATCATGATGAATCTAAGTGTTTCAAGAAGATGGAAGCCTTGGAAGAAGCAATGAAGAAACACCACATCAGCCTAGATTCGTCTTCAGAATCTACCTCTCATGGACATGCACTTTGTGCTTCTGGTTACTCTTATAGTGTATCTTCTTGTTCTAATTCAAATGAATGGCTCATTGATTCTAGATCATCTTATCATATGTCTAAGGATCAAGCCATCTTTTCTACTATGCACGAAAGTAACACCAAACAAATATTTTTTGGTGATGATAGATCTCTAAGTGTTGTAGGATTTGGAACATTTCTAGTATAAAATGGTCATTTCATTGATGTACTATGTGTTCCAAAAATTTACTGCAATTTGTTATCAGTCTATCAAATTACTCAATCAGGTGAAGGTAAAATTGTGACATTTGCACCTCACCAAGTTGTAATCAAGGAGTTTAAAAATCATCAAAATGTCCTTGTTACTGGAACTATTGATGATATTACCAGGTTGTAAAAATTAAACAACTTTGGGTCATCACCTTTTCCTTCATTTTTTGTCGTTCATAGTGATAACTTGAGAAAAAATCGGCATGAGTGATTTGGTCACATAAATTATCACTCATTGCAACAACTATGTAAAGACAATATGGTGATTGGTCTTGCAATGGTATCTTGCAAGGACGATGTTTGTTCCAATTGTGTACTCGAAAAACATCATCGGGACAGTTTTGACAAACATGCCTCTTGGCATGCCTTGGTTCCCTTGGAGCTTGTGCATAGTGACTTGTGCGGTCCTCTTCCATCTGCTTCATTTTCTGGTTTCAAATATTTCTTAAGTTTGATTGATGACTACTCTAGACACACTTGGGTTTACTTCCTAAAACTTAAGAGAAAAGTATTGAACATTTTATTGGCCTATAAGGCCCTTGTTGAAAAACAATCTGGTCATCAAATTATTAAGTTAAGATTTGGCAATGGAGGAGAATATGTTCGCAAAAAGTTCACTACTTTCTGCATTGAACAAGGAATCCAACAACAACACATTGTTCCAGATACACCACAAAAAAATGGTGTAGTTGAATGGAAGAACTTCACTTTAAGAGAAGGGTGATTCCATGAACATGGGTAACACTTTTTGGCCAAATTTGGCGATGAAAACCTGATTTTTTACTCATGTGCTAGATAGAAGCCCTCAAAACGCATATATGCCATGTGAATTTTGACTTGCAGTAAAAAAACAAATTTTAGAATATTATGTTGGCTTCATAGTGATATTTTTTTTATAAATATTCCGATGTCATTTAATGTGTGAATTTTTGCATTTAATGAACTGTGTGACCTTAAAAATTTGAATAAGCTAATAAGTGGCTCGTGTCCACGTAGAG
>LPNX011051900.1:109798-137051 GCA_001517045.1 Pseudotsuga menziesii
ATATTTTGTATCTAAAAGTAATATCATATATTACTTTTAAAAGAGGTTAGATTATTTTACCTATTCAACAATGCTAATATAGTTAGGAAAATATATCTTATTCACATTTATAATGATGGACTAAGCACCTTTAGTATTATGTATAAGAGGATTTGGTTTATGTTACTTTTCTGCACTTTATTTCATCATTTGTAGGTCAATATTGGTCTTCTCTGATAGAGGTAATTATGTAAGCAGAGTCTAGATTTTTAAAATAAAGTTATACTTCTTGTTTATTATTTCAAGTACAAAACATAAAAATAATATCATATATTTTGAATCATCACATGTTAGAATAACTAACTTTGTGACATCTAGGGTAGACAATGAAGGAGTGGAAATCATTAAAGTTTAATCCTAACGGAGGAAACTTTATTAACCAATAACTATTTAAAATGAAACCTATATGTTATCTCTGCTAGCAGATTTCATATTGCTAGCAGGATTGTATTATTTATAATAAAAAAACTATTATCTATATCCTTATCCTAAAACTCTATGCATAAGATGAAAAATTAAATAGAAATTTATGAAAATTCAAATAATATATATCATAAAACAAAACTATAAATAAACCATATCCATTTATATAACTTTAAACATCAAATGCCAAGCTATCGATACCTCTATGGTCTGTAGGAATGATTTCATCATAAACCATAACCAAACTATATAATCTTAACATAAAGAATAAACCATAAATTTAAGGAGCAAAATCATTATCAAATATTGTATCCATTAAGAGGTTATAGGATCAGATCATGTCTGCATTCATGCCCAAAAAAACATATCCACACACAAATCACTTTAAACCCACGTAATCCAGGATCAAATCCTATGTGATCATGGATTAAAAACCAAGGTTACATCAAAACCATGATAGGCATCGAATCCTATAGTGTCTGCTTGCAACATTTATCAACGTTGTAATAGCTTACACGTATTTCACATAATATACACTTACAACATTAAAATCCAAGAAGGATTAACCATAAATCAATTTTGTGGCCCTGTCAACATTTCCACACAGTAACATAAACAAAATATATATGCTATAATCATATTCGAGGCTCACAAATGAGAAGCAAAGGAAAACCCATTAACATAACCCATGAGAAAAATAAGCATTGTCTAAGCTATCAAAACTACGACATGCATATCGCAATGTTAAACAAAATCTCATGGCCATCCCCAAAATTAATTTACAAATAAGTAAACAACACCATAAATCACCATTAAACAACACTTCACCATTACATTACACAGTCGTGAATTGGCAAGAGTGTCATTACCAGAAATGGAATGACTATAAGCTAAACCAACTCTTTTAATTACCCAAAACAATAATTTAATGTACAAATAGTGAAATACGCAGGGTCATAACCTTTCCAAGATAGTGACAGTATCCATGACTAAAACCTAGTGGTGAATGCATACATTTATGCCCACTGCAATTTATAAACAAAAACTACACAGTCATGATCCAAGGAACATTTGCAAGCAATGATACTACCACCATTTGAGACCCATCATCAAAACCAAAATGCAGAAGCTTTCATTAATCATCTAGTCATACATTCAATCTACCAACCCAAAAATACATTACAAATCTGAGTCATGATAGTCATGGCCCGAAGGCGCCAAACACAAACATCTTAAACCAAATATTTCGTATGCATCTCTGGATTCCTTTAAATACAAACAGACCTTCACACCATCAAAACCCATATCCCAAACATCTATTCATTCATCATTACAAATGTCGAGCTCAAAGATTTGTTAAAACATCCATACGCCTAGGTAACAAGTTCAGGCTTATTTATACAGGGATTACTCGTGAAGGGTATGTGAAGATGACCCGAGAGACACCACAACCCATGCAATGGAATCCCTACCACCTCAAAACAAGGAACATAGAAATGTTAGAAGTATCCCAATCCTCCAACTGAAACAACAATTAAACAATGCTACAAAACAAGGTGGAAAGAATTCCTTCCTAGGGCGTAGATGCGAACCAGACCTCATGCAGTGACAAAATACAAAGAGTCAAACAGAGCATAACCACCATAGAGGCAAATAAATCATTTATCCATGATAGACCAAGCTTAGGGCTTAGCTTAACCCATCTCAAGGAGCATTTACTCTGCCACCCTTTCCACCACCAATGTTGAAATTTCTTGCCATGCCTATAGATCCAAAACCCAAACATGACTTGGTATTAACAAATGATTTTGCATCGAAACCCGCATCATTATATCCGTTGACAATACTAAACCAAGATTCATGGAATATGAAATATTCCATGAATGGCTCCATATACATATATGACATGGTATGTAAACTTTAAATACATGATGGCTAAGTCTGATGACTTAAGCCATTTTACCTACAAACATTCAACCATATAAATACTAATCTTAGGATTGAAGTTTATTTAATTCTTAAAACCACAATACTAATTTTAACCATTTAGACGTAGGTCTAAATAAACCTAGCCATGTGTAAATGATAACACTAATAGTAGTAGTAAGATTTTCTAGGATAGGACTTTGGTCCTCTGGTCTTCACAAGTAATGGAGTAGTCTTAGCATAGGTATCTTGTCAATGTTTAGTTATCGTAGCATGTTTTCGTCACCTATTAAACCTGGACAAAATGAAGAAGAGTTGCATTAGTTCAACATGAACTAAGTAAACCTTGTAATGTCAAGTAAAAACTAGTTACCTCTCCAAGTATTCATATGAGGGATACAAGTCCCGCCACTCCACCCATTGACAATTACAAGTTAAGTCAGGACTTCCTGTAAACAAACAAACAAAACTTATAATTCAGGAAATAAGCTATAAATGAACACCCATGCACAAGCATGATAATAAATAATCAATGAAAAGTATAATCATGTAAATCATATCAATTAACATAAACACATTATACAATTACATTAGTAATCACATCAGGAAAACATCTAGAAACAATAAGAACAACTTACGACACTTCGGTTTCACAAACAAAGATCAACAAATTCCATAGAAGATAAGTTAATGTTGAGTTCAAGTAGTATTTAAATAGCCTAATAATTAATTTTTATTTTGACATTTTTGGGGACATTACAAGTGGTATCAGAGCCCATTTTCAACACTAAGAAAGCTAATGGGCGTGCCAGACATTAGTTGCAGAAAATAAAGTATGTTTTAATATTTTTTTAACTAAATTTTTTTTCTTGTTATTAAAAATTTTCAATTGCAAGATTAAAATAATAGTTCAGATCATGAACACAGAAAATGTCAACAATCAACAAGGAAAGCTGAATTCCCCCACACAAGAAAAATAATTGGTGGTTGAACTAAATTCTAATATACTAAAAACCATACAAAGTCTTCAAGAAGAATTACATAGTTTCAAAGATGATAATCTGAATGAAAGAAAGGAATGACAAGAAATTAATGAATCCTTGTTGCGGAACATGAAGGGAGGAAGCCCGCAGGGAAAACCCACTCATTCAGCCAGCATGTTCAAGAAATAATTCTATCATAAGCGGGCTAGTATCCCGAGATAAGAAGGAAAAGAAGAACATACCCATGAACCTCCAGGAAGAGATTGTCATAGTCCTTCTAGTGATGATTCTCTTTCTCCTTGCAGAAAGAAACACAGAAGTGATGACAATCTCCAGGGATAGTTCAGGAAGATAAAAGACCCAACCTATGAAGGAGAGATGAAAATAGTGGAGAAATATAAAGTATGGCTTCTCGGTATGAGAAAATTTTTACAAGTACATAACTACTCTAGTGAAATGAAAGTTCGTCTAGCCATATATAGTTTAAATGGAAAATAATCTAGATGGTGGAGAGAATTAAAGCATAGCAAGAAATATGAGGTAAGAGAAATCAGATGGAGTAATTTCCATAAAAAATTTCAAGAGAAATGCATGTCGGAAAGGTTCTTCGATAGAAAGGTGAAAGAATTTCATTTATTAAGGATGGGTTCCATGACTATGGATGCTTTCACTAACAGAGTTTTGGATCAGTTACATTATGTGCCTTACATAAAGGGCGAGAAAGTGAAAATGAAACAATTTTTAGGATGTCTTCCTCCCAACTTTCGAGAGAAGATTGATATTGACATGACTAAAACATTGGACACAACCCTACACAAAGATAGGATTTCCTATGAGCATCGACAAATAAGGAAAGAAAATATCAATAGAAGCAGAGACAGGTCTAGGACCTTCTTTGACAACCACAAACCGGGTTTCAACCTGCCACCTTACAGAAAAAAGAACAACATCTTTCCAGCTAATAATAACTTTAACCAAACTGGTACAAATACATATGTACCATCACCAAATGCTAAAAAACCAACAACAAATGAGGGAGACAATGTTTCCCCGCTGCAAATCAAGTGCTATAAATGCCAAGGGCCCCATTATGATTGAGACTATAAGAACAATAATAATGGAGTATTGCACAACTTACAAGAAGAACCAACAATAGAGGACATAGCTCAAACACTGCAGATTTATGTAGCCTTGGATGGTCGATAGGAAGACCATCAGGCTACCATGGTTGAGATAGAAGATAAGGTTTCCAGCACTTGTATTTCAATATTGATTGACCCTGGTGCTTTTCAGAGCTATATATCGCCTAAAACTATTGATGTATGTAATCTAGACAAAGTTAAGGATGAGAAACCTCAGCTAGTACAATTAGCCACAAGTATGAAACAAAAAGGTTTTTGAAATAGTTAAAGACTTTGAGGTAAACCTGAATGGTTTTCCTACTAGAATAAACATGAACATCCTAACCTTAGGATCGTATGATATACTTATCCGCATGGATTGGTTGGAACAACATCATGTCATGCTCGATTGCTTACATAAGTCAATCTTGTGTACAAATAGCCAAGGGAATTCGATAAAGATTCAAGGCATTCCTAAGAAAGTATCCCTAAGGAAGATATCCGCTTTACAAGTAAAGAAGTGTATTAGTTAAGGATGCAAACTGTTTATAGTAAACATCCAAGACATAGAAGATGAAAGAGAACATCACAATGAGAACTTTCTAGTTCTCGTATATTTCAGGGATGTATTTCCTAAGGAAATCCCAGGATTACCACTGAAACAAGACATAGAGTTTTCCATAGAACTGACCCCAGGATCAATTCTGGCTTCCAAATCTCCTTATTGCATGAGCACACCAAAGTTGGTGGAGCTCAAACTGCAATTGCAGGAGTTGATTGAGAAGGGATATATTCCACCAAGTGTGTCCCCTTCGAGAGGACCAATAATTTTCATAAGGAAGAAGGATGGTACGATGCGAATGTGCATCGATTACCGTCAACTTAAAAAAATGACCATCAAGAACCGATACCCACTCCATAGGATTGATGACTTTCTCTATCAAGTACGAGGAGATAAGATATTTTCAAAGATTGACCTGCAATGCGAGTACCATCTAGTATAGATTCGCGACAAGGATATTCACAAAACCTCCTTTCATACGAGGTATGACCAGCATGAATTTTTAGTGATTCCATTTAGGTTGACCAATACACATATGAAATTTATGTGTATGATGAAGAATATATTCAGTAGATACTTGGATAAATTTGTTTTGGTCTTTATAGATGACATCTTAGTTTACTCTAAGAGTAAAGAGGAACACGAGGAACACCTATGCATAGTGCTACAGGTGTTACGAGAACACCAGCTCTATGCCAAGTTTAGTAAATGTGATTTTTACAAACCCCATATACAGTACTTTGGTCACATCATCTCCAAAAATGGGATAGTTGTGGACCCGAAGAATATTAAATCCATAGAGGATTGGCCTACCCCTACTAGTGTCACTGACATTCGATCCTTTTTGGGATTATCCGGTTATTATAGGAATTTCATTGATAACTTCTCAAGGATAGCTTGTCACATGACCGCTTTACAAAAGAAGGAAAACAATTTCTTATGGATGACCAAGTGTGAGGAAAGTTTTCAAACTATTAAATATCTTTTGACAACTGCATCAATACTACGAATGCGTATTCTGATGGGGATTTAATTGTTTGCATGGATGCAAGCAAGGAAAGGCTCATAGGAGTCCTCTTGCAGAACGATTATGGGATATGTTATGAATCACAAAAGTTGAAAGAACACTAGAATAACTACCCCAACCATGCTGTTGATTTAGCAGCCATCATCCATTCCTTAAATATGTGGAGGCACTACCTCATGGGAAAGAAATTCCTTCTGAAAACAGACAATATGAGTCTCGACTATTTATTTCAACAACCAGATCTAAATTATAGGAAATCCACATGGTTGGCTTTCCTCAATGAGAACCATTTCGAGCTAAAGCATATAAAGGGAAAAGAGAACAAAATTTCTAATTCTTTTAGTTGATGATCTCATATGATATATGAGGTGACTTTAATTCAAACCGATTTGGATTTACACGAGAGGATTAGAACGACCAACAGATTTGACCCTTTCTATGTTGAAATCCTCAAGAAGGTCCAAGAGGACAGGTTTTTTTAGCAACAAAAAGAGTATAAGGTAGATGAAATGGGACTGCTATGGTCCAAAGAGATATTGTACGTTCCAAAAGGAGGGGACATCAGGTCCAGCATCCTCATGGAATTTCATCAGACACCCTACTCAAGGCATCCTGGATATCAAAAGATGATATTCGCAGTAAAGACACACTTTTTCTAGCCTAAGTTTAAGGTCGACATAGTATTGTTTATTGCAAAATTTCAATAATATCAGCTTGTCAAAGCTGAGCACCCACATCCATCAGGGTTTCTGTAGCCTTTACCCATTCTAGAATGGAAGTGGGAAGTCATTAATATGTATTTTATTACGGGTCTACTTAAGAGTAAGAAGCAAAATGATTCTATCTTTGTATTAGTTGACAAATTGCCAAAAGTAACACAATTCATTCCAGTGAAGTCGACCTACAAGGTAGTACACATTACCAACATCTTCTTAAAGGATATATTTATATTCCATGGGATACCCAAGGTAATAATCTCGGATAGAGATACTAAGTTCACCAGGAACTTTTTGAGATCATTATTCTTTGGTTTAGAGACAGAGTTGAACTTTAGTACAGCTTACCACCTATAGAGAGATGGCCAGACATAATGGGTAAACCAGATTGTAGAGGACATGCTTAGGATATATGTCATGAACAACCGCACAAAGTGGGAAGATTACCTACATCTTGTAGAGTTTTCATATAAAAACGGATACCAGACTTCCACCAATATGAGTCCCTTTGAGGTACTCTAATGGACAGAATTGTAGAACACCAGCTACTTTGGATAGCCCGGTGGATCGACTCATGTTTGGGCCTGAATTATTAAAGGACTTGGAACAATTGGTTACCAAGGTCTAGTTGAATCTTAAAGAAGCACAAGACTGCCAGAAAATTGACGCAGATAAGAAAAGAAAAGATAAATATTATCAAATAGGTGACCATGTTTACTTGAAAGTAAAATGAAAATGATGCTCATTGAGCTTGGGGAGGTGTTGTAAGTTATCACCTATATTTTTTGGACCCTTTGAGATACAGGCCAAGAGAGGGCCAGTGGAATATGAACTAGCTTTATCCTCTCACATAAGAGTCCATAATGTTTTGCATGCATATTTATTAAAGAAAATTATTTATGATACTAAACATATGATTGATTGGCCCTTATTATAGGTGGAACCTGAATGGTAGTTTGCACCTGAACCCATTCATATATTGGACAAGAGAGAGGTGTGGCACAGGAAGCGCACCATAGTCCAGTTGAAAGTGAAATGGAAGCACTTCGAGGTGCATGAGGCTACTTGGGAGAATGAATCTGTCATGAGAAAAGATTACCCTACCTCATTTCATGATTTCATTCTAAGTCCCTAGAACACCAAGGATGGTGTTGTTCTAAGTGGGGAGGGATGTAATATCCTGAATTTTGACCTAACACTTATGGTCATAATCCCCATTACTTATGATGATGTTACTTTGATATTTTAATTTGGTATATTGGGCCTAAGACCCTACTTCACATGAACATGATGATTTTTTTGATATATTTGGCGTAACCCGATAACATTGTTTTATATATGATTTCATGTGTTTGGTGTGGACATTGAAGCACATAATTGATGAGATGTTTTGTGTTGAGTGAGGAGTTGTGTAGCACATGGGTATTTGATGTTTGTGTTGAGCGAGAAGCTCTGGAGCACATGGGTATTTGATGTTTGTGTTGAGCGAGAAGCTCTAGAGCACATAAGTGTTTATATTTGTGTTGAGTGAGAAGCTCTGGAATAGATGAGTTATGGTAACCGTTTTGTTGAGCACGAAGCTCCGAAGCACATGAAAAGATAAAATTTGAAGTGTTGGGCATTATCCCTAGAGCCTTCCAACTTGATGTTGAGCATAAGCTTTGGAAAATCGGATCCTTAGCCATTGTATCCCTAGTTGTATCCTACAAATACATCCTAGCATTAGTGTTGAGCGTGGACCTTTGGATTTGCACTAAGTTTGTAAATCCTTGTTTTATCGTTGAGTATGGGCTCTAGATAAGCACTAGGAGTTACTGAAAAGAATTAATATATTGAGTGAAAATGACTCTAATAAAACATTGATCTCATCTTACTTAGTTTTTAGTGATTAAATGAAATTTTGAATTTTTTATCTCATCAAGTACTTAAGAACTACCATGTTATATGAAAGAATCCAACATGCAAGGAGGTTTAGAGTTTCCTCACCTAGTTGACCTAACCCCTACGTGGAGGCCTTATTAAAGAAAGTGACTAATCTAAAAGAAAAGTTTCAAATGTTTTATGATACCTAAGGTTAAAATGTTAACAAATGATATATATATATATATAATTTATACATGATATGTATAAAGAGTAAGAATAGTAATAATACTAGTAGCTATAAGTAATAAAGAAAGGACCCACATGTTATTATTATTATTAATGATATTTAAATACTAAAAATTACCTAAATTAAATGAAAAGGGTTATTTCAAGAAATCAAATGATTCTTGATTTAACTACCCCTTTTCCTAAAAATCATATCTATAAAGACTCTAGCCAAAGAGAGGCTTGGGGACTACCAATCTATCTATCCTTGGAGGATTCCATAATTCTACCTGATAATATTCAAGAGAGTTATTGGAGAGTATTTTTCGTAAGAGGAAAAAGGAAAACTGATATAGAACCTGATATCCCAGATAAGAAATCCTTACCTTAGAATCTCTAAGCTACTTGCATGTTGGAAGCATCTCAGGGGGATCGGGATTGAAAATAGGAATAGCTCCAAGTCATGGTTGGGAGTAACCTGGTAATTCCCAAGTTATTTAGTTATCTGAACAGAGGTCAGATCTATCTATGAATTTGTGAATGCTGGGTATTTGAGTGTGAAGGATTTTCAGCCAATGAAACAACTTCATTTTGCAGATTAACTTCATTATTCTCTAGAAGATGCATTACTTTTAACAAAGGTTAGATTATTTTACCTATTCAACAATGCTAATCTAGTTACATCGAAGGCATATATATGTTAGAATTTTCAGGTGGAATACCATTTATGCTTTTTCATCTACCTATGAGAATGACACAAGTGTACTATCCAAATTGATTCCATGGGCATCATCCAAGATTAAATGAGAATGAGACAAGTGTAATGTCAAGATTGATTCTATGCTTGTCGTCCAAAATTAATAATAAATAATTTCAAAAAAATAATGAACATATGATAAGTACAGTTAGTGATAGTTGTAAAAATTAAAATTAATCTTCAACTATTTGATTATTAGATACAACTACGAGGTTAATTCCATCTATTATTAGATACAACTATTAACTTAACTCCAATGCCTCTAGAACTATTAGCTTAACTTCAACTCTAATAACAATGATATTGGATAACTATTAGTTTGACTATTACAAACAACTATTAGCTTAACTCCAATGATTCTACAACTATTATCTCAACTTCAACTCTAATCACTTAATGCTTATTCCAATTTCATTTGGCATCTAGGAGTTGAGCTAATGTGCAGTCATGTAAGAGTCGAAATCCTAATAAACTCTTCCAAACTCCTAATAAACTCCTGCATCTCATAGTTGGACATCTAGCTAATATACAGTTGGTATTACATGTTTAGGTTTTCTGTATAGATATAATTAGGTTTTTGATTCTTAATTAGTTTTTCGATTCTTTTTAAAGGATATTAGTCTAACTCATAATTAACAATTTCAAAAAAATTAAAAATAGGTTAGTTAACATCTGATAAGTATAATTCATGATAGTTGGAAAAAAAAACATCAACTTCAACTATTTGATTATTAGGTACAACTATTCAATTATTAACTTAAATACAAGATACAACTATTAGGTTAACTTACTTTTAATTGAATTTCAATTGACAATATATTAACTTTTAAATTAACTATTCAATATAACTATTAGCTTAACTCCAACTATTCTACAATTATTAGTTTAGATTAACGTCAATGTTCCTACAACTATTATCTTAACTTCAACTCTAATCCCCGTTATATTGGATAAATATTAGATTATTCCAATAGTGATGCAAAATTCAATGAAACCATGCACCAAGAACAATCACTTAGGTAATGTGAAGCTTGTGACAGTTGAACTCCATTTCACTTAGTATAATCTTTATATTAACTTTTAAATTAACTATTAGATACAACTATTAACTTAAATCCAATTATGATACAACTATGAGCCTAACTTCAACTATGAGCTTAACAACTATAAATTAAGTGGTTGTTATATTAGCTTAACTATTAGATACAAGTAATTGACACATTCTTTAGTAGAAAAACATTATCAATATGTTAAATATATACCTCTCGATGTATTTCAAACATATTAATCTGAGTAATATGGTTGTTGTTAGTAAGGAAAATATATATTATTCCCATTTATAGTGATGGACTAAACACATTTAGTTTTATCCGTAGGAGGGTTTGTTTTATGTTACTTTTATGCACTTTATTTCATCATTTACAGATCAATATTACTCTTTTTTGACCGAGGTAATTCTATAAACCGATTCTATAATTTTAAAATAATGTTATACTTCATGTTTATTATTTCAAGTACAAAACATAAAAATAATATAAGAGATTTTGTATCTACATATTTTTAACCCTAATCGAGGAAACTTTATCAAACTAGAACTATTTAAAACGAAACCTATATCTTACCTTTACCAGCATATTTCATATTGCCAGAAGGCTTGTATTATTTATAATCAACAAAACTATTATCCATAGCCTTAGCCTAAAATTCTATGGATAATATTATAACTTAAATAGAAATTGCTGAAACTTCAAATAATATATATCATAAAACAAAACTACAAATAAACCATTTCGATTTATATAACTGTAAACATCGAATGCCAAGTTATCGAGACCTCTAAGGTCTGTAGGAACAATTTCATCATAAACCATAACCACACTATATACTATTAAAATAAAGAATCAACCATAAATTTAAGGAGAAAAATCATTATCAAATATTCTATCTATTAAGAGGTTAAAGGAGTGAATCATGTCAACATTTATGCCGAAAACAAAATATCATCACACATCACTTTAAACCCACGCAACCCAGGATCGAATCTTGTGGGCTCATGGATTAAGAAACAAGGTTACATCAAAACCATGATAGGCATCGAATCATGTGAGGTTTGCTTGCAACGTTTATCAATGTTGTAATAGTATACAAGTATTCCACATAATCTACACTAACAAGATTAAAATGAAAGAAGGAATAACCATAAATCAAAATCGTGGCCCTATCAACATTTCCATAGAGTAACATAAACAAAATATATACGTTGTAATCATATTCGAGGCTCACATTTGAGAAGCAAATGAAAACCCATTAACATAACCCATGAGAAAAATAATCACTGTCTACACTATGACAACTACGACAACCATATCGCAATGTTAAACCAAAGCTCATGTCTATCCCCAAAATTAACTCAGATAAGTAAATAAAACCATAAATAACCATTAAAAAACATTTCACCATTACATTACAAAGTTGCAAATTGGGAAGAGTTCCATTTCCAACAATGGCATGACTATAAACTAAACAAAATCTTTTAAATACCCAAAAAAAGAATTTAAAGTGCAAAGAATGAAATACACAGAGTCAAAACCTTTCCAAGCTAGTGACAATATCCACGACTAACACCTAGCTCTGAATGCATACATTTATACCCACTGTAAATTATAAACAAAAACTACAGAGTCAAAATTCAAGGAACCATTGCAAGAAATGGTACTTCCACCATTCGAGACCCATCATAAAAAACAAAACGTTGAAGCTTTCATTAATCATCTAGCCATACATTCAAGCTACCAACCCAAAAATACATTACTGAGCTAAGTCATGATAGTCATGGCCCAAAGGCACAAAACTCAAACAACTTAAACCAAATACTCCATACACATCTCTGAATGTATTTAAATAGAAAGAGACCCTTACACCGTCAAAAAATTTAACCCAAAAATATAGGCATTCATCATTTCAAATATCAAGCTCAAACATCTATTAAAACATCTGTACACAAAGCTAACAACTTTAGGTTTGTTTATACAGGGCTTACTTGTGAAGGGTATGTGTCGATAGCCCGTGAGACACCACGACCCATGCAATGGAAGCCCTGCCACTTGCAAACAAGGAATAGAGAAACATTAGAAGTATACCAATACTCTAATTGAAACACAAGTAAACATTGATGCAAACCTAGGTGGAAAGCATACCTTCCCAGGGCGTCGATGCAAACCGGACCTCATGCAGTGACAAAATCTAGACAGTCGAATAGAGAAAAACCACCATAGAGACAAATGAATCATTCAACCACGATAGACCAAGCTGAGGGATTGATCTTACCCCATGCCGAGGAGCATTTACTCCACCACCCTGTCTACTACCAACGTCAAAATTTCTCCTCACTCCTATAGTTCCAAAACCCAATCGTGACTTGATATTGAAAAAAAGTTTTCAATTGAAACCCCCCATCATTATATTCATTGACATTACTAAGCCAAGATTCATGGAATATGAAATATTCCATGAATGGCTCCATACACATATATCACATGGTATGTAAAATTTAAATACATCATGGGTAAGTATTATGACTTAAGCCTTTTTACCTACATGAATAAATACATTCAAACCATATAAATACTAAGCTCAGGATTGAAGTTTATTTAAGTCTTAAAATCATGATAGTAATGTTAACGAGTTAGATGTAGGTCTAAATAAACCTATCCATGTCTAAACGATAACACTAAAAATAGCAGTAATATTTTCTAGGATAGTACTTTGATCCTCTTGTCTTCACATGCAATGGAGTATTTTTAGCATAGGTAGCTTGTTAATTTTTACTTGTCATAGAAATTTTTTATCACCTATTAAACCTGCACAAAATGAAGAATAGTTTCATTAGTTCAACATGAACTAATTAAACCCTGTAACGTCAAGTAAAAACTAGTTACGTCTCCAAGTGGACATATGAATGATACATGTCCTTCCACTCCACCCATTGACCATTACAAGTTAGTTCAGGACTTCCCATGAACAAACAAACAAAACCTATAATCCAGGAAGTAAGTTATAACTTAACACCCATGCACCTGCATGATAAGAAATAATCAATGAACAATATGATCATCTAAATCAGATCAAGTAACATAAAAACATTATAGAATTACATTAGTAATCACATCGAGAAAACATCTAGAAACAATAAGAACAACTTACGACTCTTCGATTTTGCAAACAAATATCAACACATTTCGCAGAAGATAAGTTAATGTCCAGTTACAGTAGTATTTAACGAGCATAATAATTTTTTTTTTCAAATTTTTGGGGGAATTACACATGTCCAACATAGAAAAACCATACCTCAATATCCTTCGTGTCGAGCATGTCCCAGAAAGGAGTTACAACAACCATTAAAGTACTTAAAACAATAACACTAATACCAATAGCAATCTATATCAGATATAAGTTGTTAATGAAAGACACCAATATATAACAGTAGCATGATATATCAAATATGAACCAATTATAAACAGAACATAAGACTTTAGGGTGGAGCTCCCCTATCCTAAAAAAAAATGCCTCTAAAATTCTCATAGCCTGTAAAAATTCCCGCAACTGTTTAAATATTCCCACATTTAAGTTGCAAAATACACTTACATCAATTCTCCAAATTGGATAAGTAGATGATTTGGAAAAATGTCAGCAACTTGTTCAGAAATTACCTGCAACCAGTTTGTAAATGCCTGTGGGACTGATAAAATACCCGCACTACCTTATAAAATTCCCACATGTGTCAAACATATGCATGCAGGTCCAAACAAATGCTCGCAAATACGCACAAAAAGGTTGAAAAAATATAGCATGTAGCCATAGGAAGAGATGAAGTAAAATGCAGAAATAAATTAGCTACAATATGTTTACAGAAATTGGATGAAGTAAAATGTAGAAATAAATATCTTGAGATGAGAAACCAACAAGGTTTAAGGGGGGGTTAGGCGGGGGGGGGATTAGTGTACATATTGATAGGGGGAGTATTATGGTTAGATAAAGAAAATAAAATAAAGTGAAGCATCATTGTGATGTTTTCATTGATGCATGCTTACCTTTTATGAATTTACTAGATGAATGTTGATACATTCATTATGTGGGCATGTCCTTAGATGTCACGGGTATTTCAATGATAAATTTAAACACTTTAAAAGTACAGCTAAAGTAAATTTGTTATGGGAATAATCGGTTTATAAATATATTATTAAAATATATTGTATGGCCACTTCGATGGAGATGACAGGTACAATAGTAAAGGAAAAAGGATGTTGATGACATAGGATGATGACATTGAAAAAAGGAATATAAAGGTTGATCACAAAGGAAGATGACATCGAAAAAAGGACAAGAAAGTTTGGACATCAAGTCAAGGTGAGGGTAGGTTACCCGACCTTCTCAACTGTATGTCTTCATACGTATCATGTGTCTCATGCAAAGAGTGGAAGCTCATAATAATCATCACTGGATAAGGAAGCTCATGTGGTCATCTCATCTTCCTCAAGTTAACTAAGCAAGGTGTGGACAGCCCCTTGAAGATAACCATAGTGCTCGGAATATGTCACACATCTTCAAAAATAAGTTATCCAACAAAGTGACCAAACATTTCGTATATAAATTGTAAAAAATAGAAATATAGGTATATTAATTGTTTTAGTACTCATAGCTCCCAAAAACAAAATCAAACCACCCAAAAAGAAATAACAAACATTAAAGTAATAATAAACATTAAAAATGATAAACATAAATAATAAACATTAAAAATAGAACAAAAATTTAAAACTTCCAGATCTTGAACCTAAAATACAATTGATCTTAGCAGAGTATAGACCCATACACTATTGTTTATGTTTAAAGAGCAAGTATTTCTGAGATTTTCCGTGGATCAATATACTACCTCCAAGATATCCAAGCATCTTGAGTTATTCTTAGTGTATGCGACGATATATTCTCTCAGTGTACAATATTCATTTTCCTAGCAATATGGTAAAAAATGAATACAATATCACACAACCACAAATATTTTACACTATGAAAATATATTGTGACATACAATGTATTTCACCACTTTCACACATATTCTTTATTTGTACCAAGAGACCTCCACCCAATGATTTAACATACTCATATGGCCTCAATCTGACCATGATATATGGCAATTCAACGTGTGTAGTATCCATAGGAAAATTTATATGGAACAATATCATACTACCACATTCAAGGCATTTTATTCCACCTACATATATTTTATTGAAAAAATATTTTCATGATTCATTTTACATAATATCATCAAATAAATGTGGAAATTGAACCCAGTGATAGATTAATTTTACTCACAACAATTAACAATTGATCATGCAAAATCACTCACAAAAGAGACTGAAATTGGAGCTGAACACTAAACTGTATTAACTCAATGTACAATAGCCAACCTTGTAACATAATAGGTTTCTATATTAAATAATTACAGCAGGGATTCGAATGCATGAGGAGCAATTCGAACCTAGCATAAAGTACGCTTACTAAAATTAAGCAAATCCCCCATACGTGTAAAAAGATGATCCCAAATCTGTCATGGAGCTCACGAATTAGAAAAATGGCTTAGGGAAGCTAAATAATGATGGAATTACAACTCATAAATTCTTTTCCAAGGAGAAAAGAGTAAAGGATGAAGAGGACAAAAAACTAGTTCACCTCACCTAGTCAAACTTTCCCTATTGCCTTAAAACACTGAAAAAGCAGGCAATAAAGTAGAAAAAGCAGAAGGGCACCTAGGAGACCAGGAACAAAGAAGAATTGATTCCTTGAGGTTTCCCAAGTGCTACATGGGTCAAATTAGGCAAGTTGGACCACTATGCATAGGAAATTGACAACTTGCATAAGGTGGGACACATGAACTAGGCAAATAAGACAAAAATAATTAAATTAATGTATAAGGTAGTAAACTATGGGTTGATTATTCTAACACCCCCCCTTAAGCCTAACTTTTGAGTAATATATCAGAAAATTATAGGGCCTAGAAACAAGGCTTAGTCACCCTTTTACATACCGCATGTCCATACAACCAAGGAAGGAGGCAAAAACCACATGGGAAAATCCTCCCTTAAACATGGACTGTAAAACAAAATTTGGAAATATTGTCTTCACTCATGCTTCACAGCATGATCATCAATCCCCAGTAGCGATTTGAGATTGTTGAAGGTCTTCTCACAAAATGCTTTGGTGAAGATATCAGCTACTTGTTCTGAAGATGAACAGAAGAGTAGGTGAATGGTGCCATCATGCACAAGCTCTCTGATGTAGTGCATATGGATCTCAATGTGTTTGGTTCTCTGCTTCTGAACTAGATATTTGTAGATTTGAATGGTACTCTGGTTATCACAGTAGATGGTAGTTGAGTACTCTAATTCGAAGCCACACTCTCCAAGTAAACCCTGCAACCATAAACATTGAGTTGCTGCATTAACAACTCCTCTGTACTCTGCTTCTGGAGATGAGAGTGCAATGGCACTCTATTTCTTGCTTGACCAGCTAACTGGCCCTTCTGCAAGCATGAACACATATCCTGATCTGGACTTTCTATCTGTGCTATCACCTGCCCAATCATTGTCAGTAAATCCAATCATATCAAGATCAGATTTTTCTTTGTAGAAGATCCCATGTGTCCTTGTTCCCTGAACAAAGTTAAGGATCATTTTGGCTGCTGTCCAATGGATCTCATGAGGCTGATCCATGTATCTAGAAGCCACACTTACTACATAAGAAATATCAGGTCTAGTATGTGTCAGATACAATAAACATCCAATCAATTTCCTATACAGTGTATTGTTTACCATAGGTGAAGAATCAACTTCTTCTAGCTTCACTCCTGAAAGGAAAGGAGTTTTGCTTGCTTTTCAATCCTTCATTCTGAAGTTTTTCAGCAAGTCCAAGGCATATTTGGACTGGTGCACCTTGATTCCAGCTTTGGTTTGAGCAATCTCAAGCCCCGAAAATTGACTTAAGAGCCCCAAATCTCTCATAGAGAAGGCTTGGTTCATAGCACCCTTTAAGGAAGCAATCTCATCCTTTGAGCTTCCTGTAATGAGGAGGTCATAAAAATATAACACAATGATCATTAATGAACCATTAACTAACTTCAAATAGACATTTGGATCTGATTTGCACCGAACAAAATTCAGTGATAGCAAGAAGCTATCGATCTTGGCATACCAAGCCCTGGGGGCTTGCTTTAGCCCATACAATGACTTTCTCAACCTGCACACAAGAGAAGGGTTAGTAGAAAAAACTTGAGGCTGCTGCATATATATCTCTTCAGTGAGATCTCCATTCAGGAAGGCACATTTTACATCCATGTGATGTACCTCCCATTGCTTTGAGGTTGCAATGGCTAAGGCTAGCCTGATGGAATCCATCTTTGCCACTAGGGAAAAGGCCTCATTGTAATCTATCCCATGAACTTGTGAGTAGCCTTTGGCTACCAATCTGGCCTTTTACTTCAGTGGTGAACCATCAGCAGCAAATTTGTTCTTATATACCCACTTACACTGGACTAACTTTCTTCATGGGGGAAGATCCACTAGCTCCCATGTGTTGCTCTTCTGGAGTGAGCTGAACTCCTCCTTCATGGTTGTTTTCCATCTTGGATCTCCTGCTACTTCTTCATATGTTTGAGGATCAGAATCCACCATCAAATAGCATTTTTTAGCAAACATAGGATCCTTCATGCACAGACCACTCTCAAATTGAGATCTAGTCCTCCTTGGGTCATTGGGATCCCCAGCTAGCTCTCCTGCTGCATGTAGTGTCTTGGATGCCCATTTTGGCCTTGTAGGGCTGTTAGGGTCTGAAATAAACTCATATCCATTAGAAAAATCAGAATCAGCATGTTCAACAAAATCTTTACTTACTTCCTGAGGTTCAGGTGGAGAAGAGGCTTCTCCAACTTCCACTGCTGCAAGGGGTTCTTCTTCAAACTGAACACACCTTTCAATGAAGGCTTTGTTTGTGATCAAATTTATCAGCTTGTAACCTTTTGAATATTCAGAGTATCCCACAAAAATAAACTCTTGGATTTGGGGCTGCAAAGCCTTCCTCTTCTCTGTTGGAATTCTAGCCCAAGCCTTTGAGCCAAAAATCTTGAAATGGGTCACATCTGGCTTGTGCCCACTCCATGCTTCGAAGGGAGTCATACCTTCAAGATTTTTATGAGGCACCATATTCTAGATATAGGCTGCATATTTTATAGCTTCAGCCCAGTACTTTGGTGGCAAAGTTTTGGCCTCCATCATGCATGTTGCCATCTCCTTCAGTAATCTGTTCTTCCTCTCAGCAACACCATTCTGCTCTGGTGTGTAAGGGATAGAATGCTGCATCTGAATACCTGCATCTGCATAATAATTAATAAACTCAGAATTGACATACTCACCACCATTGTTAGATCTGAGGACCTTGATTTTCCTCCTAGACTGGTTTTCAACCAAAGCCTTAAAGACTTTGAAGAGGCCAAAAACTTCAGACTTGTGTTTCAAGAAGTAAACCCAGCAATACCTGGAAAAGTCATCTATGAAATTCAATGCATATTTTGCCTAAATCATGGACATATGAGGGAATGGGCCAGCAAAATCACCGTGGATCAACTCGAGGGGTGCAGAGGTTCTCTCATGACTAGCTCTCTCAAATTTGTGCTCTGGGTGTTTTCCTAGGATACAACCTTGGCAGACTCCTTTGGAAAATTTTATCTTGGGCAACCCTATGACCATTTCTTTTTCACTAAGATCAGAAAGATACTTGTAATTTAGGTGGCCAAATATTTCATGCCAAATCTTGCTAGCCTCATTAGCATGAATCAGAAAAGCAGAGGGGTTTGAGTAGGGTAGGAAGTGTGAGAACATGTATACCTTTTGAGCATGATTTGCAAATCCTTTTGCAATGACTCTACCACTTGAGATATTTGTGATCTCAAATTCATCAGGGGAGAATATGACTTTCATTAGAGGAAATTTGGGGTCTAAAATGGGCCTTATAAGAAAACGTGCCAAAATAAGTTTTTGTGAGTTGGAATTCAAGAACCAATAGAATTTTAATAAAATAAGTCAACCATAATGGTTGAATTGACATATTTGTCATTAAAAAAAACTACTTTTTTTGTTCGTATTTTCAACATATCTCATTGTGTTTTTACTCAAATTTCGATCGGGAGAGCTCGTTGGATGCAGAATCAAATTCCACATCCAACGAGTACCCACATTGCATACTTTTGACAGACCCCGCTACCCCAAAAACAAGAAGTACCTGAAATAACGTGATGATGATGTTTGGATGTGGAATCAAATTCCGCATCCAACGAGCTATCCCGATCGAAATTTGAGTAAAAACACAGGGAGATATGTCGAAAATACGAACACAAAAAGTAGTTTTTTTCTTTCTTCCTCCAAAATTAATCAATATTATTTTATTATTTTAACTATTATTTTATTATTTTCCTTAGGAGGCCCATTTTAGACCCCAAAATTCCTCTAATGCTTAGGGGACCCAGTGTGAGTCATCTGGTACACTGACAAGAGGTTGGAGGCAAGACCAGGTACATACAACACATTGTTGAACTGACCATGATCAATATCAATCCTCCCTTTGCCCAAACTTTTAGTGACAGAGTCATCTCCCAGTACTATAGGTGGTCCTTTCGACATGTCAAGTGAGAAGAACGCCTCCTTGGTCGAAACCATGTGTCTTGAAACTCCAAAATCAATGATAAAACTGGGTGAGCTTGATGTGCCAGCAACCAATGCATGAACTCTCTCTCTGTCATCTGAACTTGATCCTCCTTCTCTCTTCTTTGAGCTGTTTGGAAGGGAGATGCCATTCTTCTCTAGGAGTTGGGTCAGCATGTCTATTTGCTTCTTCATACAAGAGCTTTCAGTGTGATTTCCCTTATTGCAATATGCGCACTTGCTCATTTCTCCTTTGTTTTTCTTCTTCTGGTAGTTCTTCTTGGAACCTTGTGGCTCCTCCAGAGACTTTTTCTTGTCTCTCTTTTGCTCAGGTGGATTTTTAGCTTTCTTTTTTTATTTTTGAATCCACCTTCGAATCTTCAGCAATCAAAGCTTGATATTTGGATGGTTTGATGGTGCCCATCATCACCAGCTTGTCCTGTTCTTGTGTGAGAGATTCCATGAAATCTGCAAGGCTAGGCATCTTCCATGTTCGAGCTGTCAGTTTTGTGGCATAGAAGGTCAAAAAAAACACTGAATAGTCAGGGCCTAGATTCGAGAGAATGGCTAGGATGAGCTTATCATCCTTCTTTTTGATCCCACACTGTTTCAGCTACAAAACAAGTGCTTTGAACTTGGAGAAATATAGCTGCAGGGATTCAAAGATATTTGGACTCAAAGAAATCAGCTCATTTTCGATTTGATGTCCCCTCATATCATCTGTCTTTCCAAAAAGATTAGAAATATTCTCCCATACTCCATTCGGTGATGTCAATCCATCAAGATGGAAAATGAGGTCTCTGGGGATACTCAGACACAGGAGACCATAGGCCTCATCCCTCCTGTTGTGTCATTTTATCTTCTCTGCAGCTGCATTGGGCTCTGCTTCTGTTGCCATAGTCACCCTGTAGAGGCCTTTCTCTCTCAATAGTATCTCCATCTCTGCTTTCCATTCAAATAAATTGAAGGGAGTCAAGATAGTTTTCCGTGATTGATCCATAGCTTAGAAAATCTGTCCCGGCTGTCAGTAGAAGGCTCCCAGTCACTGATGTTGAACCTGCAAAATAATTTTGAAGGAGAGAAATCGATATACAATGGATTTGATACCATGTGGAAATTGAACCCAGTGATAGATTAATTTTACTCACAACAATTAACAATTGATCATGCAAAATCACTCACAAAAGAGACTGAAATTGGAGCTGAACACTAAACTGTATTAACTCAGTGTACAATAGCCAACCTTGTAACATAATAGGTTGCTGTATTAAATAATTACATCAGGGATTCGAATGCATGAGGAGCAATTTGAATCTAGCATAAAGCAGGCTTACTAAAATTAAGCAAATCCCCCATAGGTGTAAAAAGTTGATCCCAAATCTGTCATGGAGCTCACGAAATAGCAAAATGGATTAGGCAAGCTAAAGAGTGATGGAATGAAAACTCATACATGCTTTTCCAAGGAGAAAAGAGTGGAGGATGAAGCGGACAAAAAACTAGTTCACCTCACCTAGTCAAACTTTCCCTATTGCCTTAAAACACTGAAAAAGCAGGCAATAAAGCAGAAAAAGTAGAAGGGTGCCTAGGAGACCAGGAATAAAGTAGAATTGATTCCTTGAGGTTTTCCAAGTGCTACATGGGTCAAATTAGGCAAGTTGGACCACTATGGATAGGTAATTGACAACTTGCATAAGGTGGGACACATGAACTAGGAAAATAAGACAAAAATAATTAAATTAATGTCTAAGGTAGTAAACTATGGGTTGATTATTCTAACAATAAAATCATGCACAATACAATTTTGAATATTTTCATACAGATCTACTCCATTCCACCCTATAGTATCCATGGGGAAATGGATTGGTTGAATCATAAAAAAAATCCTACTTAGCATAATAAGATGTTGTTAGTAAACAAAAAAAACTTGGAACGTAAATTTGAGGTATGATCTCTGGGATGATAGAATAAGTGTCAAAATATCCATTAGAACCTCTCCTTTTCAATTGGTTTATGGAAAAGAAATAGATCTTTGCATCCAATTGGAACTACTTGTGCTCAAATTGATCCAAAATGAAACAATGTCAAATGATTTGTTTAGGAGGATGTATGAATTGATAGAAGTGAAACAAGAAAGGGAACAAGTCAGTTTGAAATTGCTAGTGCATCATAAAAGAAAAGGAAGACTAATATTGATAAGAAGGCCATAGCAAGGGATTTCTAGCCACAAGACTTCATTCTCAAGTGGGATGCTAAAAGAGAAAATAAAGGAAAACATGGAAAGTTTGATAATCTTTGGATGGTCCCTATCTCATCTCAGTTGTACAAGACAACAATAATTTCATTCTTACAGAACTAGATGCTGAAATATTGGAGGCTACTATCAATGGGAGACTCCTCAAATGTTTCTTCTTGTATTGAACTTGCTAAAAAACATCATAAGCAGATGATGTACATATTAGAAATAGCAGCAAGAAGTATGATCCCTCAAGTCTAGGAAAACCTGGGTGTGAAAGCAACCTTAATTCTCCATGATTGTGTATCTAATAAGCAATGAAGAACATCATTTTCAAACTTGGGTTAATTTCAGGAGTAATAATCCTGGTTCATAACTTGGGGTTGAATTTGAGGATTGATGTCCAATTCTGAGCACCCATGCAGCAGTGTGTGAAAGTTTTAGGCACATTGGGAGCATTTTTGAGCAACAACAAACATTAAAACACCTTGAATCAACCATAAAATAGAGGCATATAGAAATCTAGGAAACTAAGGTAGCCTATTGTAACTTCTTGTACATGTGAGAACAACCATAAATCCACATATCAAAGCGAGCCTGTGTTTAAATATGCATTTCTTAGCCTTAAATCTCTTTCACAAAAACAGATAATTTCCTTCATCCAAGACTGTAATTACTTATTATAGTCTTCTGGTTAACAAAACATTCCATTTATAAAATGTCCAAACTTTCAAAACATTTTACTAGAAAAAGACAATAGAGTTTCCAAATATTAAGATTGCTAGCCTTGATTATTAATTTCAAAATGGTTTAGAAAATTTGAATTCCCTCAAGATATGGGAGAAAGAGAAAGTATGAAATATGTTCATAATATAAATCTGTTCGTAACAGAAAATAAATCAAAATTGGTAATTTGAGAATTTTTATATATATAATAAAGTATTCTCTAAAGTTTTATGTTTTGGAATCCTAGAGGGTGGTTTTGTGCGGGTCAATTCATACCTTGGAGCATAGTTTTAGTCCTTTGATGCCATCTAATGGAGATGCTACCATTATCACACATTCTGAATCTAACCCATCTAACAAAATATAGAGTGATCAATCTTAATTTATTGACTGTTGAACATGATAATGGCATTTCTTTTAGGATGGAAATGGTTCAAACTTCATATTCTAAGGTAGCATAACATAGATATGAAATATTGCATGTGTTAATTTTTATGAGGTAGGAAAATGGAGGTAATATATGATAGAAGGATTCCATTGAAAGTAGGAGATTTGGGTTGGATGGATGTTTCTCAATCCTCTGAGGATGGATGTGTGCCATTTTCTCATTTTTCTTCCCAATAAAATTTCTCAAGACTTAAATAAATCCTATACTAATAAGTAATAATCTATGTGCTTGAAATATATATTCTATCCTATACTATTTCAAGGAGGACATCAGCTTCAAGGAGGACATTTAATCTCTAATACTCGCTTCCTTCCAACATCATTATAAGAGCCTAGAGGTATGCCCTAGATTTGAAGTACAATATTTGTTGTGAATTATAGTGTAAAATAACTAGTCTCAAACATCTCACTAACCTCCATGTGTTACCCACCAACATCAATTCTAAGAATTGTGTGGAGCCTTCATGGACACTTATATAGACCTACATGGAAGATCTAGACTATGCACTCTTTCTAAGGAATAGTGTCTCTCTTCTATGGTGGTGCACCCCTTCTGAAATGTGGTCTCTCTCACAATGATATCTACTTGACCTACTAGTATTTGGAACCACTAGGGAAATTGGTAGATGCACCAAGTTCCTTATTAGTTCAGTGCATGGGAAAAACTTGTGGCTAGACATGGGTTATCCATTTCATGTGCAGGATATCCATGCCTTGATTGGCATATTGATGGATGGATAGGATGTATCAGATGCCTTTTAGGGTACCAGTAAGCACAAGTCGTCCAAAATTAAACCAATCTTATATGTTGAGTATGGTACCAAGAGAGAAGGATGGGGTTCCATCATCACCCTTATAAACACTGTCCTGGTTCGAACCCTATAGTTTGAATGAAATTTATGTGGGATATGAAAATGTTTCTAAGGACGCTAAAGTTTACATTCAATACCTATAGAATATATGTGTATGTCAATATGTCAAATTTGATCAGGATGCAATCCCTCCTAAGCCTCAAGGGTCTCCAATAGACAATGACGAGGTAGAGAAGATTACTTCCCCAAATATTGATCCATATATTATAAATAAATCAGATACGAATAGTCAAATTCTAGCATAAGTATAGATACTATTTTTCCTTATAGTTCAGTCAAAGGACCAAGAAAGGTCACATAAAGATTACAAGATGCACAAGAGAAAGTAGGAGAGCTCAAGTCTTTTTTTAAGGGGGGGTAGTCATCCTCTTAATAATTTTCCTAATTGTGTTACATTGAAACCTTTATTGTTTAGAGTGTCCCAAGTATGAGGACGTAGGAGGTGATTTGCATATTCACTTACATACACCTAGTTTACAAGTAAATATATTTAATTTGCAGAATACATTTAGATCAATTTTCCAAATTGGATAAGAAGTTGATTTGGAGAAATTCCCATAGCTAGTTTGAAAATGCCCATTGGACTGATAAAATTTCTGCACTACCTTAAAAAATTCCCACAGGACTCAAACATATGCTCGTACGTCAAGAAATATGCCCACAAAAATGCACAAAAATTTGAAAAATTCCTGCAGGAATCCATAACAATAGATGAAGTAAAATGTAGAAAGAAATTAGATACAATATGTTTGGAGAAATCTACATTTGTGAGATATTACTTTTCATCGATTCGAAAAATATATGTGAGAAAAATATATTGAGATGAACAAACCAACCAGGTTTCAAGGGGAGCAATATGGTTAGATAAAAAAATAAAAAAATAAAGTGACGAATCATTGTGATGTTATCATTGATGCATGCTTACCATTTATGAATTTACTAGATGATTGTTGATACATTAATTATGTGTGCATGTCCTTACATGTCGCGGGAATTTCAGTGATAAAGTTAAACACTTGACAGGTAAGGATAAAGTAAAGTTGTTATGGGAAGAATGAGATTATAAAGATATTCTTCAACTATATTGTACGACCACTTGGATGGAGATGAATTTGCAGAATTATTTGACTTGTTTCAATTGTATGCTTGATAATGGAATCATAGGTGCACTAAAAATGACCGAAACTAGTTAAATATGCCCACATTTAAGTTGCAGAATACATTTACATAAATTCTCCAAATTGGATAAGCACTTGATTTGGAAAAATGTTTGCATCCTCTTGAGAAAATGAAATAAATTAAACCATCATTATGATGTTGTCAATGATGCATGCTTACCTTTTATGAATTTACTATATGACTATTGATACATTAATTATGTGGGAATTTCCTTACATGTCACAAGAATATAGTCTTGATGTGTGGGTTATTTCATACTTATGAGGGAATGTCCTTATATTTCACGGGCATTTCAATGATCTGCTGACATTTCAGCACCTCTTGCGGGAATCTTTCCACCTCTATTTTAGGAATTTTTTGGTTCAACGTGCATTTATCTATTGCAATGAGATGAAGTTGTGAAGGTAGTTTCTAGCTCTATACTGAAATCCTCCTTGTCTAATTATGATGGGAATTTTTCAGCATAAGAGAATATAGATTGGATAGGAGAGTTAGATTGATACTTTGATTAAGAAGAGATAGAGGAGGACAAGAAGGTAAAACTAGTTGTAACTAGATTGAAAGTCCATCCAACACTATGGTGGGATAGTGTATGGGATGAGAGGAATAAGAAAATAAAGTCAGTAATAAAAAGTTGGGATAGGATGATTGCTAAGATGCTAGGTAAATTCTTTCCCAAGGACTACAAACTGAGTCTCTATAGACAAATGCAAAACCTTATGCAAATTTCACTGACTGTTAGAGAGTACATACGAGAGTTTTACAGGGTAAAATTAACATCATGTTACAATGAATATACCTCTTATAAGATAGCTAGATACATCAATGGGTTGCGAATGAATATTCATGATGAGATTAGTATGTTATCTCCCAGCACTATGGAAGGGGCTTATCAGTATGCTCTAAGGGAAGAAGAGAATATATCCAAGAACAAAACCTTTGGTAGAGGAAGAGGATCTACCAAGGGAAAGCAACAAACAACTAGAAGAGAGAAAGTTCCAACATACAAGGATGAAGCTGGTGGTTCTAACCGGGAATATCAAACAAGGAAAGGAGATGAACCTCGAGTTGGAATATCCCACCATAGAGGTAGAGATAGAGAGTCAGTTTACTAGTGTTATAGATGCAACAAGATATGCCATCACTCATATGAACATTGTGACAATGAAAATGTAGGAAAAAAAGGAAACTATATTGCACAAGGAAAGAAGGAAGAGCCACAAGCTCCTATGGTAGAAAATGCAGCCAAGGTTTTGGAGTATCTTCTTATGAACAAGGTGTTATCGAAACCAGAGAAGGAGGTGGTATAGTATGTAGAAATTCAGGCCTGCAGTAGATTAATTTCACCCACAACAATTAACAATTGATCATGCAAATTATCAACAATGGAGACTGAATATGGAGCTGTA
>LPNX011051900.1:142133-284189 GCA_001517045.1 Pseudotsuga menziesii
ATTCACAAAGGAAGCCCTTGTTTCGAACTACATGCAAAGCTCAAGGGAAATGTTGCAAAGTAGTTATTGATAGTGGAAGCACCGGAAATTTGGTGTCCACTAAAATTCTGGAAAATTTGAAGCTTAGGAGAGTGTTGTAGCTGCAACATTTTCCCAAAATTCCAAAAATTTCGGGACCCTCATTTTGCTTAGAGTAGTTTGACTTTCTTCTTTGAGTTAATCTAATAATGATTTCTCAGAATGATTTTCTAATGCTTGGATTGATCTACCACTTGTTATGATTCTTCCTCTAACGCTTGAAACAATCCACTGTTTGTCCAAACTCTATCGTTGCTTTTGAATGCATTTTCAGCATGTTCGAATCGGAAGTTTATTTGGTTGGAGCTCCCACCATTGTGGCAAAATAACAAGTCTTGGTTTCGACATTTTCTTCGATACGTTTGTTTCAATCGGCTATTTTTTTGGTTTACATCGGGATGATTTGTTATTTCTATCTCCACCATTGCGGACGGCAAATTACTAACTCTCCTGATTATTACTTTTACGTTCCGGATCCTGCTTTGTTATTTCCATCGGTCCTTAAGTTGTGGGCTTCTGTCGTTGCAGCTGCGGAAAGCTTTATCTTTTCTGGTTGTCTAGTCGTTTTAAACCTCAGCGTTGCAGAAGGCTGCGCCCTTTGTGACTGCGCCATTGAGGCTGTCGAAAGCACTAACCTTGCCGATCCTTTAGTATTTTTGCTTCCAATTCAGACCTCGTGTTGCGGAATGGTTTATCCTTTATATCTCCGCCTTCACGGCTCCCTTTTCTATTATTAGCTCCGATGTGTTATGACTCCGCAGATGAATTAGCGATTTGGACACCCGACGTTGTGCAAGGAATTATGCTTTCAACCTCTAATCCAAAGTTCTCCGCCGTCCGATATTTAACCCTCCATGCATGTTGGCCATATATATATGGGGTCGGGGCACGTTGGATTATTCTATTATTTTTTCAACTATCGTGCTCTATCGTTATCACATGCTGTCATTCGCACGAGCTCGGTCGAACCCCGCTGTCGGTGTACCCGCGTCCAGGTGGCTCAACTGTGGAATCTTGACCACTTTCTTCTCGTTGATTACGCAGCAGTGCAAGGTAGGCTTCTATTGCATTGTCCCGTTCCGTTTGGGCATTTGGTGATTTTTCCCACGGTTAGGTTTTGGGTGCGGCCCTTTCCATTGGCCCATTAGTTATGCTCCTATATATTATGGATTTGTAGCATAGCTGTCCATGGGGGGGCATTTTGACCCGCAGAGTATTTTTTCCCCATCGTCGTTTGTTGTACGACCCTGTGCTTAGTGAATGAGGGGGTTTGGTGCAGACGGTCGTTATGCTGTACGCACCAATCCTCCCTATGTGATGATGTTTTGGGTAGGAGTAGGTTTTCCATGGCCTCTCCCTATGGGGCTTGGACTATTTTTCCCATTTTTTGTGCTACCCGCATCTGCTAAACCCCAGCCATATTTCACCATGTTGTTTTGCGACTGGTTCGCGGTCGGTTTCGAACCCAAGCCAGGGGAGGGGGATTTATCACTGCATGTAGTTATATTGAACTTAGATGGCATAGACATTTTTTTTTGTTTACTAAAAATGTGCCACTGAAAGAGCTTCCATAGTTTTCCTCTGTTGTTCCCACGCGGCACGATGATTATGGCACCCACAGCGAGTCCGAAGTTTCTTCATTTGAATGTAGTTTTCATTTTCTCACCAGAATTCTATTAGTTAAGCCATTTCAGCTTATATGCATGCACATATTTGCTTAATTTAATTAATTTTGTCATGTTAAACATAGATGAAGTGAAATACTGCACTCTAATTTTGTTTCAATGTTGCAACTTCTCTGGAAATGGCTTAATGTTTATAATTTCATATATGGCAGGAAGATCTCAAACTCGAAATGTCGAAGAGGCAAAAGAAGAAGGCCCTTGTGGTCGAGGAAGAACCCAAAGTGGAGGTCATTACAAAAACTGAATACATATATGAGGACACCAAGTGTATATCGGTTGTGGAGCCAAAATACCAATGGGGAAATATTTACAGGTTAATCACACACAGAGAAGTGCCTGATATGGGCTTGGAGGAAAAAGGCATTTATGCCAACATAGAGAGATCTTCTGTTATGAAGATTGCCACTAGACCAGAACTTTTCCCATGCTCTGAAGTAAATGGTTGGATTCTACCCCGGGAAAATGTAACCATGATGATTGTGGAGAATGTCAACAAATAGGGCTATGCTTCCTATAGCCCAGGATATGTATCCCTGGCTTACCACCTTCCTGAAGCACAATTATTTCTATCAGACGATTGGTTGAATAACATTAGAATGGACCTTATGGAGACCCTAAAAACAATGTTGTTGCGTGGAAAACATTTCAGAACCAAGCCAGTGGGTGATTATGATACAACCAGCTTAAGGACCCCATATAGGTTCATAGCTTTAATGCTTAACAGGATTTTTGGGAGAGCCCATGGCAGGTTCTTCAAATTGGAATGGATGCCCATTATTTTTTATGTTGCAACCCAGGGGACTATTTTCAACTGGGACAACATTGTATCTAACAGTATTTCAACCTGCTTGGCCTCAGCTTTGGGAGGAGAATCCCAAAAGAGATCTGAATTCTACATGAGTTCCATACTTGTCGATTGCATACTATGCAATCAACCTTTCCCAGGACTAACATGCATCTGGGACAGGGAGAGAATGCCGGTGTATTCTGCATACAAGCCACTATGGGTGCACAAGTACAACAGTCATTACCGATAAGTATGTGAACATTTCATCATGCCACTGTATACGCTCATTTTCTTGAAGGAGTGTGATCACATGTCAGAGGAGGCGCTGCAAGTAATTGAAGAATATGTAGACTACTATCTGACTGAGGATGGCCTTTACTTCAGGATGTTTGGAGGTTCAAGAGCACCTTCCCTGCTGCCCAAATATGCCACTGACTACATCATTCACAAGGAGGCAGTTAGGCAAGTGTTCTTGGGTGGCATAGGGAGCTTCCTATTTGAGCATAAGAAGGCTTCCTATCCTCCTTTTCCCTTCAAGTTAGGAAGTTACAGGTTTACTAGAGTGAAAAAATCTGATGAGTTTGTAGAAGAATTAGAAAGGTTTCATTTTGGCAAGATGCCATTCCATCGAAATGACTCCCATGGTAAAGTAGCTGAACATTGCAAAGAAAACAACGTACAGTTTGAGTACACCCACCATTGGGATAGGGAAGAATCTGTCTTCTGCAATGCACTGAATATGATAGCCTTGAGGAGAAGGTTTAAGAAGAAGATCTCCACCAAAGGTGGGAAGGGAGATGAACAAGAAAAAGCTGATGAAGAAGCAAGGAGAAGAAATGAGGAATCCCAAAGGTTGGCACGAGAAGCTGTAGGGTGGCTGCAGGGAGAAGAAGAAGAGAAAAGAAAAGTTGTGCAAGAGGAAGCTAGAAAAGTAGAGGAAGACCAAAGAAATGAAGAAGAAGAAAAGAAAAAGAAGATTGATGAAGATCTACAGAAGCAAGAAGCAGAGAGGCTAAAGTTGACATAGACAGAGACAGAACAGTCAGCCTCTGACACAGTTGGAGGACAGAATCAGGACATAGAGAACCACAAGGTCCAAGATCCAGAAGTATCGGCTCCCAGCACAACTATGGTCCCCATACTCAAGCTGATCCATTTTGTACAGAAGAAATGGGAAGAGATACCTGATTTCAGTACTGTTTTCTATGACAGGGAGACCAAGAGGATAGTGAAGAGAACAGAAAGGAAGGTTGAAATAGGCGGTCTGTCTGGGAAAATGATAACAGATACACCCATTGCACTTGGGATAGACTGAGATCCAAGATTCACCATCAGAGCAGGAGCTACATTAATCCAAGCTTCAGAGGATAATGTGGACAAGATTATGACAAACTTGGAGCTATCCAAGAAATCCTCTGCTCAAATGAAAGACACATTGAGGAAAGAGAGAGAGGAAAGAAACAAGTTGAAAAGGAAATATGAGGACATGAAAAAAGAAATGAGATCTTCAAAAGATGAAATACGGCTCCTCCAAGTGGAGAGACAAGTTAGGGAAACTACATAAGATTGTCTGGAGAGAGTGCAGCGAGAGTATCAGGAGCTCCGGGTGGAGAAAGAACAGCTGCTGGGAAAGATAGGAGACTTAGAGCAGCAAAAGACTACCTTAGAAGCAAATGAGCAGCAAGCTCAAGAACAAGAGAGAAAGATTCAAGAGAAGATTTCTTCTTTAGCCACTGCTTTAGAGGAAGCAAGGGAGCAGCAGGTCAACCTCCAACCGTTCAAAGAGCATGTGTTATGCTGCAGCTGCAAACTGCCATAGAAGAGGAGAGATGTAAAGTTCTGTAGATAGATGGTCGATTAGAGAAAATCCTGGAAACCTCCTCTTACTTTGTTGATAGATCTCAGGACGTCCTTGAAGTCCTGACTACAAGAATGGCAAGGTTGGAAAACAATGAAGAAAATCCAGTAGAACTGCCATCAAAGGATCAACAGGCCCTCAAGCGGGATTATGACTTACTAGAATTTGCTATAAATACCGCAGAAGATTTCAAAAAAATCGTTAAAAAGACGAAAGGAGCATGCAGAAAGTTTTTTAGAAGGCTCCTTATTACCTACAATCGGTGCCAAATAGAGGCCGAACAGAGGCTTGATGTTTTCCTGGACCACAATTCATTTGTGGAGATGTTGCAGAAGAGATATCAGGAGGAGGAAGTGAAAGTACAGCATATCAAAGCCCTGGATGATCAGATCTTGAGAAGTGAAGTAGATCATTCAGCCATCAGTGTGTAGCTTTTGGAGGATCAGCTTCGGTTGAGCACAGCTAGAATTGAGGCTATAAAGAACCAGGCTGCAAAGTTTGAGATCAACATTCAGTTTCTGGAACCTTGTGCCTTTGAAGGCATCGCCTCTGAAGCTTTGGCGTGGAAGAAGTTTCTGGACACCCAAGTAGGACCCTCCTCGTAAAGGATTGGTCACTTTTGTAATTTGTAACGATTTTGTAAAAACATTTGAGAAAAGTGAAACATTGGAGGTGAAGGGTTGGGAAGCCCAAAGGTTACTTTGGGCATCCCAACAGTCTCGCCCTTTTTGTATAAATGTAGAAGGATTAGAAGGAATAGGGGCTTTTTCCCAGTTAGACATGAAAAGCGATATTGTAAGAAGAACTATTTCTCTTTGCAATAAAGAAGTATTGTTTTCCTGTTGGAGAAAGCTTGGTGGAACTTTCAAATGTTATGCTGTGGATGGCGAAAAGATTAACTATTTTGTTTTTCCAGCTTTTTGTCCATTAACCGTGAGATCGTTCTAACTCTTAGATCCTATGTTCCTTTTTAAATGATTTATGGTTTATTTTGTGGAATTACCACCATGAGTGATGTATGTTTTTCATAAAACAATTAGCTATCTGATTGTTGAAATATCTTTAATCGTTCATGTGTTGTAGGAAGAAATATCAGCTATCTATAACTTCTCTTTATGATACATGCACAATTTACATTACTCACAAATAAATTATAATCTGGCTCCCCAGGGATAGATAGATAGATAGATAGTTAGTTTTATTTTATTTCAGCATATGTGATTTAGATGCTTGCGAGTTCTAAGATGAGAGGTAAGAACCTGCGCATCACATTGTGAATGGTCCTTGGAGCCTTCATCGCCCTGCATGGTTAATTAGGCACTTGCATCTCATACTTAAGTCAAAAAATACAAAATATACATGGTGTACCAGGCCACAACCGGTAAAACCTTGTTTTTTGTTACTTGAACTACAGTAGCCGGACCATAAACCGGATGGATTCCCTATACCAAACAGTCGCGGGCTAGTTGGGAATGTTGACTAGGGAGAATCCCTTGCTGTTGTTGCCTGCGAATTTCCAAACGTCAACAGTTCTGGCGCTAGAATGAGGGCCGCCAGTGCATGGCTGGCCGTGGAAACTTATTTTTCCCAAGATTAACCCACCAGCAGATAGTTGTAAGCTTTCGACCTAACCCTAGTACTTACAGGTTTTGGTTCGACCTTTGAAACAAGTAAACCCAGTTTCATCTTATGATTTTCCTTACTCAGACTCCTGTCTGTTCACCTTGTTCATGGCTAGTGTAAATGTGAATCATCCCAACCCTCTACCGGCTTGGAGAGCTAGATCACCTTTAAACCTCACACCTCCATTGCATAACCTACCTCAAGCTTTTGATAAGTTGCTGCCTAAGTTTGACCCCAACGAAAGTATTGTTATATATGACCACTTGCAAAGTTTCTATTTGGCAGTAGAAGGGTTAAGGGCTGGGGAGTACGAAGATGTTGTCTGTAGATTGTTCCCTCATACCTTGAAAGGGGTAGCTGCTTCATGGTATTTTTCCCTGCCTGCAAACTCGATCCCAAACTGGAATACTTTTGAAAGAATATTCAGAAATAAATATGCAGCCCAGAAAACTCATGCAGCACTAATGAAAGGATTATGCACTTTGAAAAAAGAAAGAAAAGAGAAAGTGCATAGTTTCACCCAGAGGTTTGCTGCTTATCTAAAGAACTTTTCTAGAGCTGACAGACCCTCAGACAAGGTCCTAATTGAATATTATACCTCATCCCTAGGACTTGAGCTGGCCATGTTCACCAAAATGAAATCTAGACCTACGTTGGTAGAGACATATGAAGAAGTAGAAATGGTAGAAGATGAAAGGGAAAGTATATAAGACTATCCTGAGCAACTGAGAGAAAATACTATTGAGAGAAGAACGTTATTGCTGTCTAAACCTAAAGAAGAACAATCACATGAATTTGAGGGAATGCTGAAAATGATTCAGAAATTATCCAACCAAATAATAGATCTGGAGAAAGAAAGGGAATTTCAGAAGATTGATAAACCCCACTACCAAAAAAGGGAGAATAACAACCAATGGAAGATCCCTCCACCAAATTCAGCATCAATGAATATAACAGAGGTAGGGGGGACAATTTCTGCACTTTTCACCAACAGCCTCATTGTGAAAAGAAGTTTCCTCAATGGTTAAATTCAATGACATTGGTCATGAATCAGCTGCTAGATTCTAAATTGACCAAGGACAATGGTAAAGAGGAAAAGAAAAACCAGACTATGGAGAAACAAGATAATGACACCATGTTTTCATGGGATGGTGTCTCGCTTTTTGACACTGAAGAGAGCACTCTCAAATCTGAATGCACACCTACAACAACAAAGGACATGGATTTAACAAATTTGAAGATCAAAAATTTGCAAAAGAATGTCAAGAGACAGGAAGATGCCAATGATGAAGATAAAACACCTAAAGTCACTAATTTCAACTAGGAAACAGAACCAATTGTTGAGCCTTTCAAACCTGTGGAAGATATTGAGGAAGGAAACGCTGAAAAAATTAAGGAAGTTAAAGAGGAGATACCCACCGAAAACCAACCTATGGAGGAAAAGGTCGAATCAACCGGGGAAAGGAAAAATAGCACCCCACCCTTCCTTTTGACTCTGGAAATTTTGAACCATAAGGTGCATAATTGTCTGGTGGACTTTGGATCATCGGTGAATGTGCCTCTTGCAATCTGCAAAAAAATTAATGGGTAGCCAAAACCTACTGATTGGGACGTCACTCAACTAAACAAGACTAGTGTCAAAGTAGTGGGGGAGATGGAGAATGTTCTGATTCGATTGTCTGCAAATAAAAAGATATATCAGTACCTTGATATTGTAGTAGCAGAAATACCTGATGGCTATGGACTAATATTGAATCGAGACTGGACAGCATGACTAAATGGGTACTTTGCTTCATACTGGTCACACTTGTGGTTGCCTTAGAAGGGTAGCCCAAACCTGATTAAGATTTTAAGAGAGCCCTACATGAAGCACAATTTCACTGGGATGGAAGAGGGTAATGAATCTGCCAATTCTATCGTGGGAAATTATCTAACCGAGCTTAAGCCAAGACATCATATAGAAAGAAAGGCCAGTTCTCTAATTGACAATCAGCCTGAGCTCCTTCAACTTCCTCAGGATGATAAAGACGAATGTAGACTAGTAGACATGGTCTCGATTTCAAAAATGGTACACTGAGACCATGGATAGGTTTTTGACCTGCACCACAGCCTAGCCCTTTAACTCGTTTGATTGAAGATTCTTAAGGGCGGGCACACATTTTCTTTTCTTGTTGCTTTGTACATAAATAAATTGATGTTGTTTTTCTTTAATGCTTTGATGTTTTTTTCTTTTGATTATTTGATTTGATGTTGTTTTCTTTTACTGCTTTGTTATTAGTTCTTTTGGTTTTGAATAAAGAGGCAAACTTTTGGTTGCAAGGGAAACATCAGGGTTCTTACTTAACTGAAATCTTGAGCAAAAGACTGTGCTGTTGAAACATAGAATGTATTCTAGTAGCAGTGTTCCTAATTGGCCATGTATTCATTGAAGTCCTACTTAACCCCTGTAAATAACTTAGAATTAAGAGGTCTGGAATACTATTTCAAGGCTCCATCCATTTCACATCTTAAATTTCCAAGGGAGTAACAGCAAAGGACCCACAGAAAGGAAGCAAGGTAAACAATATATCATATGTAAATGATCCCATCCCATGATTTCAGAAAAGCTAAAAGCTATCAAGAGTCAAAAAAAAAAAACTCCTTAAAGAAAATGCATATCAAAGAAAAGTATCAAAAGCATGAATTTCAAATTGCCAAAAGTTCCTCTCCGTCCATGAGATGAAAAGTAAATTATTCTCTCACACAAAAGGACACTATGGATAGAGGAGCCTGGATAAAATTCAGAAAGAAAGGCAGATGGACGACTCAAAAGAACTAAAGTTCAAATGGCACAAAAGTGCAGTTGGCATGGGAATGAGGAACATAGGGATAATGCTGTTTACTATCTGTTACAATCCTGTGGTGTCCAAGCTGGAAACTACCAAAGGACAGGTAAAATAAACCTCATTTATTAGGCCTCAAAAGAGTTATTCAGACTTGCAAATGTTTCTGATGTTACCATTTCCCAATGAATGGACTACTTCTCAATGATTTAAATGCATGGGTTTGCCAATTTAGGAATACAAACATCTAGAAGATTTCAGCTTTTATCCAGACAGTCTTGCACTCGGAAAAAGTTAAGTCAGAAATCTGGGGTTCACCAGGTAGTCGCCAATTGTTGCAGCTACAACATTTTCCCAAAATTCCAAAAATTTTGGGACCCTCCTTTTTCTTAGAGTAGTTTGATTTTCTTATTTGAGTTGATCTAATAATGATTTCTCAGAATGATTTTCTAATGCTTGGATTGATCTACCACTTGTTATGATTCTTCCTCTAATGCTTGAAACAATCCACTGTTTGTCCAAACTCTATCGTTGCTTTTGAATGCATTTTCAGCATGTTTGAATCGGAATTTTATTTGGTTGGAGCTCCTGCCATTGCGGCGAAATAACAAGTCTTGGTTTCGACGTTTTCTCCAATATGTTTCTTTCAATCGGCAATTTTTTTTTGTTTACATCGGGATGATTTGTTATTTCTGTCTCCGCCATTGCGGACGGCAAATTACTAACTCTCCCGATTATTACTTTTACGTTTCGGATCCCGCTTTGTTATTTCCGTCGATCCTTATGTTGTGGGCTTCCGCCGTTGTGGCTGCGGAAAGCTTTATCTTTTCCGGTTGTCTAGTCATTTTAAACCCCGCCATTGTGGAAGGCCGCGCCCTTTGTGACTCCGCCATTGTGGCTGTCGAAAGCACTAACCTTGCCGATCCTTTAGTATTTTTGCTTCCAATTCAGACCTTGTGCTGCGGAACGGTTTATCCTTTATATCTCTGCCTTCACGGCTCCCTTTTCTGTTATTAGCTCCGATGCCTTATGAATCTGCTGATGAATTAGCGATTTGGACACCCGACGTTGCAGAACGAATTATACTTTCAACCTCTGATCCAAAGTTCTCCACCATCCGATATTTTACCCTCCGTGCATGTTGGCCATATATATATGGGGTCGGGGCACATTGGATTATTCTATTGTTTTTTCAACTGTCATGCTCTGTCATTATCACGCGCTGTCATTCGCTTGAGCTCGATCGAACCTCGCTGTCGGTGTACCCGCGTCCAGGTGGCTCAACTATGGAAGCTTGACCGCTTTCTTCCCGTCGATTATGCAGCAGTGCCAGGTAGGCTTCTATTGCATTATCTCGTTCCGTTTGGGCGTTTGGTGACTTTTCCCATAGTTACATTTTGCGTGCGGCCGTTTCCCTTGGCCCATTAGTTATGCTCCTATATATTGTGTATTTGTATCATAGTTTTCCGTGGGGGGGCATTTTGACCCATGGAGTAGTTCTTCCCCACTCTCGTTTCTTATACGACCATGTGCTTAGTGAATGAGGGGGTTTGGTGCAGATGGCCGTTACGCTGTCTGCACCAATCCACCCTATGTGATGATGTTTTTGGTAGGACTAGGTTTTCCATGGCCTCTCCCTATGGGGCTTGGACTGTTTGTCCCGTTTTTTGTGCTACCCACATCCTCTAAACCCCAGCTGTATTTCGCCATGTTGTTCTGTGACCGGTTCGCGGTCGGTTTCGAACCCAAGGCGGGGGAGGGGGATTTATCACTACATGTAGTTATATTGACCTTAGATGGCATAGAAATTTGTTTTTTGTTTACTAAGAACGCAACGCTGAAAGAGCTTGCATAGTTTTCCTATGTTGTTCCCGCACGGCGCAATGATTATGGCACCCACAGCGAGTCCGAAGTTTATTCATTTGAATGTAGTTTTCATTTTCTCACCAGAATTATATTAGTTAAGCCATTTCAGCTTATATGAATGCACATATTTTCCTCATTTAATTACTTTTGTCATGTTAAACATAGATGAAGTGAAATACTGCACTCTGATTTTGTTTCAATGTTGCAACTTCTCTGGAAATGGCTTAATGTTTATAATTTCATATATGGCAGGAAGATCTGAAAATCGAAATGTCGAAGAGGTAAAAGAAGAAGGCCCCTGTGGTCGAGGAAGAACCCAAAGTGGAGGTCATTACCAAAACTGAATACATATATGAGGACACCAAGTGTGTATCGGTTATGGAGCCCGAATACCAATGGGGACAGATTTACAGGTTAATCACACGCAGAGAAGTGCCTGATATGGGCTTGGAGGAAGAAGGCATTTATGGAAACATAGAGAGATCTTCTCTTATGAAGATTGCCACCAGACCAGAGCTTTTCCCATGCTCTGAAGTAATTGGTTGGATTCTGCCGCGGGCAGATGTAACCACAATGATTGTGGAGAATGTCAACAAATAGGGCTATGCTGCCTATAGCCCAGGATATGTAGCCCTGGCTTACCACATGCCTGAAGCACAAGTATTTCTATCAGATGATTGGTTGAATAACATTAGAATGGACCTTGTGGAGACCTTGAAAAGAATGTTGTTGCTAGAAAACATTTTAGAACCAGGACAATGGGTGATTATGATATAGCCAGCTTAAGGACCCCATATAGGTTCATAGCTTTAATATTTAACAGGATTTTTGGGATATCCCATGGCAAGTTCTTCAAATTGGAATGGATGCCCATTATTTTTTATGTTGCAACCCAGGGGACTATTTTCAACTGGGCCAACATTGTATCTAACAGTCTTTCAGCCTGCTTGGCCTCAGCTTTGGGAGGAGTATCCCAAAAGAGATCTGAATTCTACATGAGTTCCATTCTTGTCGATTGCATATTATGCAATCAACCTTTTCGGGGACTAAGATGCATCTGGGATAGGGAGAGAATGCCGATGTATTCTTCATACAAGCCACTATGGGCGCACAAGTACCACAGTCATTACCGAGAAGTATGCGAACATTTCATCATGCCACTGTATACGCTCATTTTCTTGAAGGAGTGTGATTGCATGTCAGAGGAGGTGCTGCAAGTAATTGAAGGATATTGAGACTACTATCTGACTGAGTATGGCATTTACTTCAGGATGTTTGGAGGTTCAAGAGCACCTTCCCCGCTGCCCAAATACACCACTAACTACATCATTCACAAGGAGGTAGTTAGGCAAGTCTTCTTGGATGGCATAGGGAGCTTCCTATTTGAGCATAAGAAGGCTGCCTATCCTCCTTTTCCCTTCAAGTTAGGAAGTTACAGGTTTACTAGAGTGAAAAAAGCTGATGAGTTTGTAGAAGAATTAGAAAGGTTTCATTTTGGCAAGATGCCATTCCATTGAAATGACTCCCACGGTAAAGTAGCTAAACATTGCAAAGAAAACAACGTACATTTTGAGTACACCCACCATTGGGATAGGGAAGAATTTGTATTCCGCAATGCACTGAATATAACAGCCTTGAGGAGAAGGTTTAAGAAGAAGATCTCCACCAAAGGTGGGAAGGGAGATGAACAAGCAAAAGCTGATGAAGAAGCAAGGAGAAGAAATGAGGAAGCCCAAAGGTTGGCACGAGAAGCTGTAGGGTGGCTGCAGGGAGAAGAAGAAGAGAAAAGAAAATCTACGCAAGAGGCAGCTAGAAAAGCATAGGAAGACCAAATAAATGAAGAAGAAGAAAAGAAAAATAAGCTTGATGAAGAGATACAGAAGCAAGAAGCAGAGAGGCTAAAGCTGACGCAGACAAAGACAGAACAGTCAACCTCTGACACAGCTGGAGGACAGAATCAGGACATAGAGAACCCCGAGGTCCAGGACCCAGAAGTATCAGCTGCCAGTACAACTATGGTCCCCACACTCAAGCTGATCCCTTTTGTACAAAAGAAAGGGGAAGAGATACCTGATTTCAATACTGTTTTCTATGACAGGGAGACCAAGAGGATAGTGAAGAGAACAGAAAGGAAGGTTGAAACAGGAGGTCTATCGGGGAAAATGATAACGGATACACCCATTGTACTTGGGACATACCGAGATCCAAGATTCACCATCAGAGCAGGAGCTGCATTAATCCAAGATTCAGAGGATAATGTGGACAATTTTATGACAAAATTGGAGCTATCCAAGAAATCATCTGCTCAACTGAAAGACACATTGAGGAAAGAGAGAGAGGAAAGCAACAAGCTGAAAAGGAAATATGAGGACATGAAAGAAGAAATGAGATCTTCAAAATATGAACTATGACTCCTCCAAGTGGAGAGACAAGTTAGGGAAACTACACAGGAGTGTCTAGAGAGAGTGCAGCGAGAGTATCAGGAGATCCGGGTGGAGAAAGAACAGCTGCTGGGAAAGACAGGATACTTAGAGCAGTGAAAGACGGCCTTAGAAGCAAATAAGGAGCAAGCTCAAGAACAACAGAGAAAGCTTCAAGAGTATATTTCTTCTTTAGCCATTGCTTTAGAGGAAGCAAGGGAGCAGCGGGTCAACCTCCAACCATTCAAAGAGCATGTGTTGGCACAAAAGGCTAAGATGCTGCAGCTGCAAACTACCATAGAAGAGGAGAGATGTAAAGTTCTGCAGATAGATGGTCAATTAGAGGAAATCCTGGAAACCTCCTCTTACTTTGTTGATAGATCTCAGGACGTCCTTGAAGTCTTGACTGCAAGAATGGAAAGGCTGGAAAACAATGAATAAAATCCATCACAACTGCCATCAAAAGATCAACAGGCCCTCAAGCAGGATTATGACTTACTAGAATTTGCTATAAATACTGCAAAGGATTTCAAAAAAGCCATTAAAAAGACGAAAGGAGCATGCACATATTTTTTCAGAAGGATCCTTATTACCTACAATCGGTACCAAATAGAGGCCAAATAGAGGCTTGATGTTTTCACAAATCGTTTGTGGAGATGTTGCAGAAGAGATATCAGGAGGAGGAAGCGAAAGTACAACATATCAAAGCCCTGGATGATCAGATCTTGAGGAGTGAAGTCGATCATTCAGCCATTAGTGTGCAGCTTTTGGAGGATCAGCTTTGGTTGAGCACAGCCAAAATTGAGGCTATAAAGAACTAGGCTGCAATGTTTGAGATCAACATTCAATTTTTGGAACCTTGTGCCTTTGAAGGCATCGCCTCTGAAGCTTTGGCGTGGAAGAAGTTTCTGGACACCCAAGTGGGACCCTCCTCATAAAGGATTGGTCACTTTTGTAATTTGTAACGATTTTGTAAAAACATTTGAAAAAAGTGAAACATTGGAGATGAAGGGTTGGGAAGCCCAACATTCTCACCCTTTTTGTATAAATGTAGAAGGATTAGAAGGAATAGGGGCTTTTTCCCAGTTAGACATGAAAAGCGATATTGTAAGAAGAACTATTTCTATTTGCAATAAAGAAGTATTGTTTGCCTATTGGAGAAAGATTGGTGGCACTTTCAAATGTTATGCTGTGGAAGGCGGAAAGATGAACTATTTTGTTTTTCCATCTTTTTGTCCATTAACCGTGAGATCGTTCTAACTCTTAGAGCCTATGTTCTTGTTTAAATGATTTCTAGTTTATTTTGTGGAATTACCACCATGAGTGATGTATGTTGTTCATAAAAAAATTAGCTATCTGATTGTTGAAATATCTTTAATCGTTCATGTGTTGTAGGAAGAAATATCAGCTATCTGTAACTTCTCTTTATGATACATGCACAATTTACATTACTCGCAAATAAATTATAATCTAGCTCCCCGGGGATAGATAGATAGATAGTTAGTTAGTTTTATTTTATTTCAGCATATGTGATTTAGATGCTTACGAGTTCTAATATGAGAGGTAAGAACCTGCGCATCACATTGTGAATGTTCCTTGCATCCTTCATCACCCTGCATGGTTAACTAGGCACTTACATCTCATACTTAAGTCAAAAAATACAAAATATACACGGTGGACCGGGCCACAACCAGTAAAACCTTTTTTTTGTTACTTGACTTACGGTAGCCGGAACGCAAACCGGATGGATTCCCTATACGAAACAATCATGGGCTAGTTGGGAACGTTGACTGGGGAGAATCCCTTACTGTTATTGCCTGCGAATTTCCAGGCCTCAACAGAGAGTCAAGCATCCAACACCTTACAAGGTGTCATGGCTGTATAACGGACACCAATTGTTGGTTACCTAACAAAGTGAAGTGGAATTCCAAATAGGAAGATATCAAGACAAGGTGATTGGAATACATGGAACCTAGGGGCTCAGTACAACCTAGAGATCCCAAATTTAATGAGATACTGATACTGTATAGGATACACTAAAGATTCATAAGCAAAGTTACTTTCAAAAGAACTAAAAATACATGAATTAAGACTTGAGAGGATATACTAAATCTTCACAATACACATAAATGCTTAAATAAATAAGAGAGAAGTTGGTGCGATGACAATCAGCTAGGATCCATGAGATGAAAAGGAAAGCGATCAAGAACCTAAAACAAGGGTACATGGGACAAAGGGTAGTGACCTAGGACTAAAGTAGTCAAGGGGCTAAGAGAGATCGAGAATATCTAGATAAGGCCCAAGATTTCAATGGTCGTCAATAAGAGAATTGAAGGATTGCAAGAGTGTTACCGATCCTCCAAAGATACCTCTCTGATACCACTATGCCTCAAAGTTGTTACTTCCTTTGCAAACGATAGTTATTTTCTTCCCAATAAGCTAACACATTAAGTCCAAAATGCATGAAAATAAACACATGTTGGCATCCATGTGCACCAACTATAATATTTTAAGTTTTAAGTGGGGTACAATCATACCATATGATGTCATTTAGGCGCGCCAAATGAAAATTTTCTAGTAAACAATTTTAAATATGGTTTGAGTGTTAAAATAAGAAAATTTTCAATTCCAATGTTATTAATTCTCCATATAGGAGAAAATAACAAGCAACCCTGCATACACTATAGCATTCTAGTCAACACCTATCCGTATCAGCATAGTAATGATATTTTACACTACAAGTAATTACAATTCTAACACATTTTCCATATTTTACCTCCTATAAACAATAAAATAATTTTTTTTACCTTCTATACATATGCCACCTCTATTATAACCTACCAATTTTAGCCAAATTTTACTTGCGAAGGTATAATCATCCAAAAATAAGCCTCTAAAACCTAGTTTTACTGGATATGAAAACATCTATGACCATAATGATGAAATGTTTGATATTTTGGTATATTGTTTGATTTAAATAGAAATATTCAAGAGGCTTCATCCCAATACACTACTGGTATAAACCCTTCTCAACTATGATTCCAAATCTCCCATCTCTATAAACCATCCATGATTAAAACCTAGAAACATATTACTAGTCATTGAAATCCTTCGAAATAATTCATTGTTTATCTCAGCACTTAGGAAGGGGGATTATAATCTCCACCTCTGCTTCCCCTAATACTTTTCTTTGAAAATTAAAAGAAATCCATATCCCTAATATGCACCATATTATGGTATGGCAGTGATGGTACTGTGGATGACACTATATTAGGTTTCTTAAATTTACTAACCCATGTTCTTGGTGTCATGCCTCCTATTGATGTAATTGTAACTTCGGAATGTATTCATCAGTATTTCTTATGTATTGTAACCCAATGTTTATTCCAGGATGTATTCTAATGTATTTAAGTCATTTCATACCCCAATGTTTATTCCGGGAAGTTTCTATAATAAAAAAAGTCATGTTAAGTCATTGTGGGTAACCCTCCTATTGGTCAAGGGTTAAAGTCCCCATAGTTGCGGGGCCCTTGGGTTATTAGAATATCCTAGTGAAGTTGACCCTAGGTCAGTGATTATAAGTTAGGGAAATAGTCCCCACCATTGTGTTCAGGGTAAACCTCCTTGTTGGTCAGAGGAGGCAAAGTCCCCAGAAGTTGTGGGGCACTAGGGTTATTAGACACTCCTAGAGATGTCGGCTCTAGTAAGTAATTGTTAAGTGAGGCCGACATGTTGGAGTGGGTTCCAAGTGAATGGAAGAATATAAATAGAGAGTAATAGCCTCTCTATTTATCATTCTCATACACACACACTCACTCATTTGGGCACATGAGTGAGAGAGGAGAAGCTCTCTCAGTGTGAGAGAGAGAGACTGCTGCTGTCGAGAGATCATCTTACTGTTTTTTGGTTTTACCTTTTTGGTGCTGATTCTATCTCTGATGAAGTTGCAGGGTTTTCTCCTTTATGGTTTCCCTGAGGAAAATTATTTGTGTCTCTTTTCTCTTGTGTTGTGCTTATGTTTTATTGTTGTGCATGTTATTCTCTCAGTTAAAGATCCTAAGATCATAATGGTAGCTTGAATGATAAAAATATAACATGGTATCAGAGCTAACCTGAGAAGAAGACATTGTGTAGCTATAGAAGCTAGGGTTTCTTAATTTTTGGGTCTCTCTCCACAATCCATCAGCAAAATTATGCTAGGCTGACTATCCATTGAAGGGCGCATCCTTCTGTCGAAGCGGAACTCGATTCCAAGCATTTTTAGTTTTCGATGCAGAAATTAGGGCTTTCTACAAAAGAGGAATTCCTGAGTGATCCCAGCATAGGATTGTTCTCATCAAAAATACTGAAGTTTAGAGACTTGGATTAAGAAATTTGGTCGAGTGAAACTCCCAGAAAGTCAAACCCTAGTTTGACCCCGAGCTAGAAAAACCCTAAATACTAAAACTACTAAGTTTTGGTACATTCACTATATCCCAAGATTGGAAAAGGCTCAGGTGCTGAAAATTTCAGGTGCCAAATATAAAATCCTGATGTACACTGGGCCCAAACTTTAGCCTCCTATTTGCTATATCCGGGGAGCTATGATCCCTCCAAATTAGGGTTCCAGCCTCTTCTAGAATTCATACCTAAATAGGACCCCTGGGGTGAATTGCAATATTTTGGGCTACAGAGGTCCAAATGGAATTCCTGAAGAGGTTCTAGAAGGGGCATGGAATTTAACTTCTGTGGTCTAAAGTTCAAACTCATAGGATGAACCAGTGACATGTGCTTGTCCATACAACTTCGCTGTTCTGAACAGTCCTATAATGGGTCACCTTGGGAAAAAGATCATAAATACCAATTGGTGAAACAATTTATGATGAAACCTATGGTGTTGGATCATCAACATGTGAGGTTACCTCAAGGATAAATTTCAGACACATAGGAGAAGTAATTTCAGATATATCATAGAAACAGTAACAGGAATTTCTGCAGAAGAAATTGGAAAACTAGGGCTTCCTGTTCCGGGAGCTTCCCTCCACTGTTTTAAGAAAAGGAGTACATTATACATCTCCATTTGAAGAGATATATCTGTATATCCAATCATATCTAAAATATTCCAAGTTTTGAAAATTAGGGTTTCTATGACAAACCCTAGATCAGCCAGCTCTGCAACCAAGACGGACACCTCAAATCGGTAAGATCTAATCCTTTGCTATTTTTCATTTGAGGTTCTCATTTCAAAGTTATCTATCACGTCAGCTCGATGATAAGCTTGGTGAAGTTGAAAAATTCCAAGCATGGAAGCATTTTATCTCTCTAAAGAAAATGAATTGGACACCTACATGAGTAGAGAGGTCGAGTTCTAGAGGGAGATGAGGCTAGAAGCCTTACACAAGAAGAACTTGGTCAAGGCCAAGAAGATCCTGGTTGATTCAGTCATGGATCAACTTGTACCACAAGTGTCTTCCCTAAAGAAACCGATGACATTTGATTCCTTGACCAAGATATTTGAAGGGAAGAACATAAATCATAATATGAACTTAAGAAACCAGTTAAAGGAAGTGAAGATCTAGAATGCAGAGACCATACAATCATACTTTACAAGGGTCTCTCAAATCAAACAACAACTTGAAGCGGTAAAAGAAGAAGTTAAGAATGCATAAGTGGTGATAGCCACCTTGAATGGTCTCCCAAGATCATGGGATTCATTCATTTGAAGAATGTGTGCCAAAAGGAAGTAATTACTTTCAGTAGACTTCCGAGAAGAAGGAGAAGCTCGATTCATAAGAAGAGAAGGGAAGATGGAAGAAATTGAAGACCAAGCTTTCACCATACAAAGAATATCCCTCAAGCAATGAGGAATATGAAGAACTCAACTCTTGAAGAATCTCTTATCCACCTTATCTTTTGGATAAGAAACGATGCTATTATGAATGAAGAAGACAATGAAGTTGAAGACTCAAGAAGGAGTATACCCATGAAACAAATAAAGATAAGTATTCAATTGTCATTTCATGATATTATTTTGTTATGCATTTGTTTATATTCAGTTGATGTATTATGCATGATAGGATGTTTGCATTGACGATAGTATACTACTAATATGCATGTGATGGGTAAGTAGCTCATGGTGCTATACAACTCTCCATTGCTACTTATCTAGAATGAAACCTCTTTGACGGCATATTGGATTAGTGCACAATCTCAATGTTGTCCTAGTAGAGATGGAAGGCATCTAGAAAAGTTTCGTGAGATATGGATGAATGTTGTATTAGCTAAAGTAGTTGCATGATCAAATATTTATGCATAAGAACTTGCCAATATAAATATTCCTTATGAAATGTTTCTAACCATACAAATGCATTTGACTTTTAGGAAAGACCGCATAAATAATCGCCTGCAAGAAAAGAAGAATGAGACTTGTTCCGAAGAACAAGTGACGGCATTTCAAAATGAAGAATAATATGACAAATACAATGTTGTACAGGATTATGCACCTAATAACCATAGGTCTGGGGTTACCAACATACTCAATTACTTGCAGAAAATTGACTTCTAAAGTACAGAATAAGAAATAGGAAGATCAAAAGGACTTACTTGTTAAATGAAGGTTGATCCTTGCTAATCTTCTTCCTCTCTGTTCCACTTCCAAAGTCTTCAATATTGCTCCTCTTTCACCTGTCAAGAAACACTTTTCCAGATACAAGATGATTCATATATGTATAAGCAGGTTAGATAAATCACATATAAGATGCTTAAGCATAAACATTCATCAAACCAATACACATGAAACACATATGGAAGAAGTAATCTCTTTATTATCAATAATGGAAAGAGTTAAGGTTACAACCTAGTGTCTGAGACAAGGACTCCTGTGCTACCAAAGGATTCTGAGTTCCACTGCTCCAAATACTTCTGTATAAACTCCGCCAGCATAACTTTGCTCTCCAAGTGTAAGTAACCAACACCCTCCCCAAGGCCTATATTCATATGTGTGAAATAAGGCAGTTCTCGAAGGTTGGGGAAGTTGTAGCAGTTAAGGAAATTAAGTTAAATGGATTAACTAATCTCCCATTAGAGCGTGTTTTTATGTTTTAATGTGAAGAGAAACATTCGTGGGTCTATAGTAGAGAAACCCGCGAATGATTCGCGACTATGTATAAGCGCAACCCACGAATACATGGATTCACGACTTGCTACAAAGGATACTCGCGAGTGATGCGCGAGTTGTATATAAAGAGAGTCGCGAATACATCTCAACATGGCAAAATGGCAAAGTGACTAGCTGGATGGAGGAAGCATGTATTTCAAGACAAACCAAGCTATAGTGTTTTGGGAAAACCTCTATCCATAAGTGTCCTTTTGTGTGCCAACATGAGACATGTTGGCACTCGAATGGAGAGGTTCCATTCGGGTGTATAACAGATTCCCCCTAATGTGTGAGGTCATAGGGGAACAATGGCCAAAATACATTATAATATTTATCTTTGGAGAACTCAGAAATCCAATGGACCAGAGAAAGTACCTGAAACAAAACAGAGTAATGTCATATACAAAGTTACATCTGAGGATGCTATGTTCAATTTACTGAAACATTAGCTCCTTAACAATATTTGATTACATCATATGATACGGGTATAAAAACCATGTATATTACAAAGGTGGATCGAAGCCACAATATACAATAATGATGAGTCGTCAAAGATCTGGAAGCTATGTAGATAAATCAAACATAATCTTGCGCAACTTAGTCCATATGTGAGAGACTAAGGTCTTCATAAAGGATCCCAAAGAACCAGTACAATCCAAGCCATGTGAATAAGGGTAAGCTGAATTCGAACATGGAAAGGATTCAACAGTTTTTCAACCAATAAGGGATAATTGACAACTGAAGAAAAGGAATTCACCAATGATGAAAATGAATCCTAAGGTAAGATCATTAAAACTCGAGGTCTTCGTCATCAGGAAGTACTGAAATGGAACCATGCTGTGATAAGGAAGGAAACATATCCTCCAACGGATCACAAGAGTGACTAGGAACTGGGCAAAAGAAGGGGGACACAAATAGATAACAGATATAACAATGATGGGATCAGGTGATAGATCACACATTGGGTAGAGTCCTTGAATAGTGAGCACAACACAGAGATGACCCAAGGTAGCGTACAACGGATAGATAGAACAACTAGACTTATCTGTCATGTAGGAGACATGATCAGATTCCCCAGATATAATGGACAAGAGGAGGAGTAAGAAACTCAAAGTGATAGCTGAACACAAGTGTATATTAAAACATGGATATTGGAAAACAAAGAGTGCTATGTTAAAGGACGACATGCTGCCATTACTGAAAACAAGAGAAAACTTCTTCCTTACCTTCCCTGTTAAGTTTTAACAAGTCCAAGAAAGTAAAATCGGTTCCCTCTTCATTTTTTAACAAGCTTGAAGAGATGGAAAAATAATGCTTGATAGTGTCACTGATTCGTGGATTTAATGAGCCCGAACTAGTACATGCTCAGCTAGTATTTTCACATTTAGAGAGTCTGAAAATGCCAAAGAAGACTCCAAGGGGGTCCTTTTTCATCCAATTTAGTCTCCTAAGGCCGAAAAAGTAAAAAACAAATCACATGAGAACTCTCTTAACTTCTGAAGAGGAAAAGGTGCACCTTTTTCTTACTTAGTCAGGGAGGTCCGAAAAAGGTTAAATTACCACCTACCCAACGCTCCTTCCAGAACAGCATAAAATATCTTGATTTTTACGAGTGTGAAGGAAAGCAAGATCACTCGGAAAGATCCATTTGGTTACGAGAAATGAGGCTTACAACAATAAACTCATTGCTTTGTTCTTTAGTGTTTAACAAGAATGACAAAGACACAAAGTACACTCGGAATCTTTTTCATGTTTGGGTCTAGAGCACGAAAAAGAGAAAACTAAGCTCAAACTGGGTGTTCCTTTTCCGTAAATTTAGTCCCTCAGGTCCGGAAAAGTGATAAACCTATTCCTGAGAATACTCTTCTCACTTCAAAAGAAAAGAGAGTGATCATTTCTCGTATTATTCCACATGGTCCTAGAAAGAGATAACCTACCACCAATGCGGATGCCCGTTCACATATTCTTAACGAGCTTGAACGGACGAGATAACTCGGTAGTCAAGTCTGTTTTGAAGGAGTCAGACCTGGGCCTAAAGAAACTCCATAAGGGTGGGGAGTCCTATAAAGGGATAGGTTGTAAAAAGAGATTCAGAAGAAGCTCTATTTGGCATGAAAAATAGCTATGAGGAAACCCCTGGGCCTGAAACAGTGACGGTATGAGTACCAAAGGATGACAAAGGCATAAAAAGATGATACTCATGAAATAAGCACCCTAGCCACAGAAGAACAATGGTAGAGACAAGGGACTAATGGCTTAGAATACCATAGTCCATGGCAAAACGTTGAATACTAAGGTTAATGTGGAGTGATAAGATACCAACATATGTTGGAGATAGCAAAACCACCCTATAGAAGCATCAACACTTTGTAAAAGTTGGTAAACCTGTTCCAAGGCACAAAGAGGGTGATATTAGTTAATTGACATTTCAAACTATATAAAAAGACCCGCTTTACGAAATATTATTTCTATAAATAGTTTGAAAATTAAAACATTTCTCACCATTTGAACTTTTTGAACCAAAAAGGAAAGTTTACCCTCTACCTTTGATCGATCACCGTGGACAATTGGACCGTCAGAATTGGAATCCGTCAGCTTCAGGTAATTCTACACCCTGAACTCGTCAATTTGATTCGAACAAATATTAAATTTAAAGGTGAATTCAGTATTTTACATCATCCGAAATTATGGAAATGCGCATTCACGGGTTGCGAAGCGTAAGAGTCGCGAATACGCGTTTCATTCGTGGGTTGGTGAACAGGAGATTCGTGAATGACTCACGAATTGTCTAAGTAGACAGTCGCGAATGCTGCGCTATAGGGAAAAATTCAAAATTTATGCAAAAATTTTAAATTTTTATGATGAAATACTGAACCAAATTATGTGTATTTTCCAGGAAAAATATGGTGCTGGAGTGGAGGGAAAGAGAGAATGAAATAATGGATCATGCGGCGCTCCAAAGCGCGCCCACAATACATGCATTGAGGACTTGTGGGCTGCTGAATTTCTTTTGTACATCGCCCATGCGGGCAAATGTCTGCTTACTGGAATTCATGGTCAATTACTGGGATCATGACATGGGGATGTTCAATCTTCAAGGTTAGACCTTAGAGCTTACCATGGAAGATATATATTTCATAACTGGTTTGTCACAACGAGGGGCACTAGCAGGGGCGGGGACCCCTTGAGTGTCCAAAACTATGTTGACATGTTCTGTACACCGAGTACGCAAAAGAAGGGCAGCAGTGTTATTATTGCAGACATCCAGGATTTCACACTCCAGGTACTAGCTAGTACTATTGTGAGACTTTCAGGATCATCATGGTTACATATGGCCACCAGGAATCAAATGAGGGTGGCAGTTGATTGCTTTAGAGGCGCTCTCTATGATTGGTGCTCGGGAGTGCTCCCCATCATGAAGAGGCAACTATCCAACTGTAGGAGAGGAAGACAAAATAATTTTGGCTATGCCAGCATACTAGTAGCGTTCTTCTTCAAGAGAGTACCAGCCATGAGCCCTGCTATACCCCTACAGGTCAGAAATCCATGTCAGCTGAGGCTGAGCCGGTGGGGAGACATCTTCCTCCGTCAAGGAGGAGGAGACATAGTACACAGCATTTACGATGATGACTTTTATATATGGTGGGAACGACAGCTGCCGGCGTTGGAGCAATTTCCATATGCTGGGATGGATTTCCGAGGTGATCCTGACCTTGTCCTCCCTCCAGGAGGAATATGGGGCGAGATGGGTAAGTGATTTTTTAATTTTTTATCATTTTTTAATTTTTTATCATTTTCAAATTTTTATGAATTTCTCAAATGATAGTAATATACATGTGTACAAGTATTAATCCGATTTATGTGTCAAAATGCAGATATTGGACTAGTTCGCCCTGAAGGGCACCCCCGCATGTTCGTGCGTCCAGTTGTAGGAGGAGACCCAGGATTGGTCCGGGTACTAGAGGGGAAGCTAGCCAGGCTGACCCAGCGAGTACCTACGATGCGGATTGAGCATATACCCACATCCATGCAGGAGTTTGTAGTCGAGGTTCCACTGGTTTGGCTACGTCTGTTCAGGTGAGTAGCTAGAGCAATACTTGTATATAGAGATGCGGTGGAGGCTGCCGAGGTCGAGGAGGCTGAGGAAGCTAGGGTGCCTAGAGATCATGGGGACCAAGGTGGTCCCAGTGGCCAGGGTGGCCAGGCTTAGTTCTAGGGAATTTTGATGGATGATGATCCACATTGTTGTATATTTTGTATATGATGCGATCTACGGATCAGACTCGATCTATCTATAGACATATATTTTACATATATATATATATATATATATTGATGTTTGGTTGTCAGCTTATTTACAAGTGTTTTTTATATGTATATTTTTATGAAATGTGTGTGAGATGCCAATCCAAAATATAATTAGCATATGCATCAGTCAATGAATTTTGGTTACGTCGAATATGATTGAAAGTAATAACTTCAAAATGTCTTTCCAGTAAAACGAATTTGCATAAACTGACGTAACAAGATAGAAACCTGATAAGCTCTATTGAGCTAGGAAAATACAAACTGAGAATCCAAACGGACTTCAAGCTGGGTAATGCCACGTGACAAAGCATCCCATAGGAGCTCATTGAAAACGCTATACTCAGCAACATTATTAGAAGCAGGACCTAAACAAGCGCCACCAGCAGCAACAAGCTGTCCTGAGGGAGAATAGATAACCCATGTTGTTGAAGCCAGGTTACAAGTGTGACGGCTGGCGCCATCAGCGAAACCTATATATATTTCGGAAGACATCTGCAACAACCAGCAGGTAATATAAAAAACAAAACTGACAACCTATTGCAGATAAAATACATACAATAAAAATACAAGAAAAAGTGCTAAGCCTAAGCATAGTACTTCTTCAGGTAGAGCCCATTTCTAGGCTCAGGCGGCTTATTCCCATCATAATCCACTAATTCATATGCGCCTTTACTCAACACTTTCGACACGACATAAGGTCCTAACCACATATCCTTGAATTTTCCTGCCCCCAGAGGTTCTTTATCTTGGTCCCAAAGCAAGACAACTTCCCCCTCAGAAAAAACCCTAGGTTTGACCGTTTTATCATATTGAGATTTAACCCTATTTTTATGAGCCTGATTGGCAGTCAACGCATCTCTACATTGCTCATCAAGGTGTTCTAGATGTACTAGACGTTCTTCAAGCTCAGTCGTATTAGGTAACACATGAATGGCTATCTGCAAGGACAGGATTTCGCATTCAATCGGAGTAACTGCTTCCACCCCGTGAATGAGTTCAAAAGGTGAATAACCCATGGCAGTATTAATGTTAGTTCTGTAAGCCCAAAGAGTAGGATATAACATGATGTGCCAATTAGAACGGGCAGCATCAATTGTCCGTTTAAGGATAGTTTTTAAAGTCTTGTTTACAGCCTCAACCTAACCATTTGCTTGCGGATAGTATGGAGAAGAATGTTCTTGTCTAAATCCGAGCATTGTAGTCAGTTCCGTCATCATATTATTTTGAAAATGACTACCATGGTTAGTGACAATCACTTTGGGAATACCAAACCGTGCAATAATCTGATTGAAAACAAAGAAAGCTGTTGTTTCCCCATTGTCTATGAAAGTAGGCATTGCCTCTGCCTAGTTTGTAAAATAGTCAACAGTGACAATGATGTATTTATGCCCCCCATCCAAGACTAGGTTGCAGGTCATGTAATCAATCCCCCATTTCATGAAGGGGCCTACCGAGACAACAGGAAATAATGGAGCAGGATGCGACCGCATTTTTCTCGTGTAAAGCTAACACAGATGACAGCGCTTCACGGCTTCCACACAATCTTTAAATATCGTGGGCCAGAAATAACCAGCTCGCAATATCTTCTGGGCCGTTGCTAACCCAGATAAACGACCTCTACACGCTCCACTATGAGAATCATTTAGGACAACCTCCGCTTCCTCATGAGTAAGGCAGCGACGCAATACGAAATCTACCCCTCTTCGATATAATGTATCTCCTATAATGAGCTAGTTCTTGGCATGAAGGCGTAACTTACGTCGTTCCTCCCTAGAGTAAGCGGCAGGATACTTCAAAGTCTGGAGATATATAAGAATATCTCTGTACCAAGGATTAGAAGTGGATATCAGAAATATGTGCTCATCTAGGAATGAGTCATCTTCAATCACTACATGTTCTTTAGTGGGAAATTCTGCTATAAGCTCAGCAAAAACTAAGGATTTTTTAGATTTAGCAGATTGAAAATCTAGGTCAAACTCCTAAAGAATGACTATCCATTTATTAAATTTTCCCCCAATAATCCGTCGGGATAAAACATATTGGAAAGGATTTACATCTACCACTACTGTAGTGGTCCTCAGTAAAATGTAGTGCTGTAACCTCTGTACAGCATAAACAGCTGCTAAGGCTAACTTCTCGACGTGGGAGTATCTAAGCTCAGGTCCGGCCAAAGCACGACTAAGGTAATAAATGACATGCTCAACAAGCTTATCGTCCTCCTGAACTAGTACTACTCCAATGGTTGACTCCGATGTGGCCAGATATAATATAAAATCCCTAGAATAATCTGGTGGACGTAATAAAGGAGCCGACAACAAAGCGTTTTTCAATGCCTCGAACGCAAGTTGTGCAGTTTCATCCCATACAAAAGGAGTGTCTTGTTTGAGCAAGCGCAAGAAACCTTTAGTGATATTGGCATAATTAACGATAAAATGTCAAAGAAAGTTAGACTTTCCTTGCAAGATTTGAAGTTGCCTGAGAGAACGAGGAGGAGGCATATTTACAATGGACTCAACTTTTAAGGGATCCACCCGGATGCCTCTACTAGAGACAATGAATCCGAGTAATCTCCCTGACTCGACGCAGAATACACACTTGTGGGGATTCAAGCGAATTTTATAATATCCGCATCATTCAAAAATTAACCATAAATGATCTGGATGTTGGATCCTCTTGCGAGAATGTGCGGGCAGATCATCAAGGTAGGGTTCAACAATGGATTTAATGTCGTGAAAAGCAAAGTTCATGGCTCATTGAAAGGTAGCCCCAGCATTTTTCAATCCAAAGGGCATTTTTCTATACGCGAATGTACCCCAAGGGAAAATGAAAGTAGTTTTATGCTGGTCTTCCGGTTTGATTTGGATTTGATTGTAGCCGGAGAAACCATCCATAAATGAGAACACCTCACTCCCTGCACATGCATCTATGATCTGGTCAATAAATGGTGTGGGGTAGTTGTCCTTAGGACAGGCTTTATTTAAGTCTCGAAATTCCGTACAAATGCGAATAGTCCCTTGCTTTTTATCAAGAGGAACAGGGTTGGACACCCATTCAGTCAAAGCTATGGGATATATAAAACCAGCTTTCAACAGCTTTTCAACTTCTGCCTTCACAGCCGCCGCTTTACGCGGGTTCAAGGGTCTTAATTTCTGTCGAACTAGCTTAGCATCAGGATAGGTTTGGATTTCACGTTGGACAATAGATGGATCAATTCCTAGCATCTCCTCATATGACATGGTAAAGATATCACGAAATTCCTTGAAAAGGGAAGTGTAGATGGAAATCTCCTTCGGAGAGCAATTTGCACCTATATAGATGTTTTCCACGACATCTAGGTTCACAGAGATATTGATAGGTATAGTGGCGGAAATGTTTGCCATATTCCCCTCAGTAAACACCCCTTCCCTAGGCAAAGGGTTGATAGGTACCTCTATATCATCTGACAGTCTCACTTTAAACTCTTGGTTTTCAATCTTGCTTAGATCTGGAAGAAAATAGGATCGATGATGAAGATCCTCACAAATCTTATCACGTCCACTCATAGCTTCCAGAATATCTTCATCGGAAGGTAAAATGGTATCTAAGCAATCTATGGAATGTGAAGAGTTTTCTGCCCATGCGGGCAAATAGACTTCTTCCAGATCATCTGAGACTGATAGAGGATCTGGAATGGGATCAGCAGCAGCTTGAGTGATGGCTTGATAAGCTACCTCTACTACTGATAATGGCACTTTTGGTACATGGGGAGTTGGGAGGACCCAAGGATCAGTCCTATTGACAACCGTAGCGATGGACTTCCCCACAGTAGTAGAACCAATGTAATTTACCAGGGCTAGAAGGTCAAATGTGCCCATCAATGATGCGTACATTCCAGCTCCCAAGCTCTGTGCAGTAGGTTTGGCCTGATCAACCAATGGCATAGTGGAATCCTTAGACTCTAAACGACCTTTTCGGGTAAAATCAAGTTGGTCAACAGTAACCAACTTTCCCTCATGTGGAAAAACCATGACACGAAGAACAACCGATGCAACAACAAACATTGCATAAGTCCAATTCCTTCCCAGAAGCAAATTGTAGTCCAAGGGAGCATCAATCACTTCAACTTCAACAGACACTGCTTTTCTTGCTAACTTAATCTCAAAAGCTGGAAGGATACCATGAGGATGGAAGGATCTTCCATCAAAAGCTGTAAGTAAAGTGTTTGATGGGACCAGCTCTGGGGATCCAAGAGCTTTCCAGCAAGCCAGGGACATAACACATGTAGAGGATCCCTCATCAACAACGGCCCTTCCAATGTTCTTACCACCATAAACGACATCTATTGATAGGGCTACATGGTAAGGTAGGCGAATTTTAACATCAGATAGATTGAATTTCACCATGAGACTCGAAGAATCCATGCCTCCTAAAGCTTCTAAGAGAGCATCCCGCTGGGCAAGACAACTCTGTAACACCTCTAAAGCTGACATTGCATAAGGGGTTTGAGCTAAGTCTTCAACCATAGAGTAGTTTGAAGCAGCCCTAGCATTTGGGTTATGCAAAGTATTCTTAAAGACACCTTTGGGTATCTTTGGCATAATCTCGGCAGGTTTCTCTATGGTGAGAGGGTTGGAAGGTTCACCTACAACTTTACCCTTCTCATCAGTCTCTTTCTCATAGTTTTTGTTCCTGGTTTGAAGCAAAGTCGAAGATCGAACCATGTTGATATAATTAGGGTGAGGGGCAGTTTGAGTGCCCCCTGTTGTGTTAGAAGCTGAAGCAGTATTCTGTCCTTGGGGAAACGAATCCTTTAGGACAACCGGTTGTTGAGCTTTGAGCAGCTTCTAGGCTTGATCCATGAGGGGACAAAGGTGAGTAAGGTGGTCCTCTTGGCACAACTTACAAGGGAACTTGACCTTCTTCTTTTCTTTTTTTCCCCCATCAGCATTGTTCGCGGGCTTTGGCTTGTTTTGTTTTCCCTCTCCCTTTTTACCCTTTTTTTTCTTCCTGTTGGGATGCTGATTTCCCTTCTGAGAGGTTTGAGCAAAAACATTTTCATTTTGGGGAGAGGGGGCAGCCTTTGCTTCCTCCGCCGTATTCTGTTGGACAGACAACTGGTGAATTTGCTTAGTTAAAGACTCTACAGTGGGAGAGTTAACAGACCCAACCACACCATCGGCATGGGGTCCAGGCTTAGGCTTCTCCGCCTCATGTGAAGGCCTTGGTGCCTCAGGGATGATCTCATACAAGATCCCAGACTGTGAGTAAATCAAGTCTAACTGCTGCGCCCTGAGTATGGCTTCTTCTTCACTCGTTACTCCTGATGTGGAAACATCCTTAGATATGTATGGCAACAGTGATTTAAGGAACCATTCTAATAGAAACTTAGGAGGAATGGTAGCTTTGATAAGGCTCTTTCGCCTCCTCCACTCTTGGATATGATCCGAGATGTGGGTAGCCTTGTTTTGTCTAAAATTAGACAACAAGTCCGTTCCGAAATCGTATCGAACTGGAAGCTGAAAGTGGCTAAGGAAAGCACTAGCCAAATCCCAGAAACTACTAAAAGCAGCAGAAGGAAATTCAATATACCACTTATTCCCCGTACCTGTCAAGGTCCTATGGAATAGCCTCAATCTAATTGAATCCTCATTCAAGGAATTGGAAGAACACCATAAGTGAAAAGTGGTGGCATGTGCCCCAGGATCTTCACCAGTTTTACCTTTGAATTTAGGGATATCCAAGGGAAACTTGGTGGGAATAGGTGGCCACAAGGGGTCATGCCTCACCGGGTCATTCATTAAGTTTGATAAGTCTGGCAAGTTTAAAGTTTCCAGAAAAGGAAGTTTGGGCCTAACCGGGGCACTAGATGTGCCAGCTTGGGGATTAGAGGGACCTGCCCCCAAATGCCCATGGGAAAAAGTGGGGTTGCCCCTAGCCACCGGTTGTGAAGTGGGAAGGTTTCTTTTAAATGGATTCCATCCGTAAGCCACAGGATTTTGGGTGGGAGGTGAAGTGTAAGTGATTCGGGCCATCCCCATAGAAGCAGGGGCCTGAAAGACTAGAGCAGGTATCCCTCCGCGAAACAACGAAAAGGGAGAGTTCATGTATGGGACCGAAATAGGGGTTTGGAAGCTTTGTCCATAAGAGGTGTTTCTCCCAAACTGCACTCCTACATATGAAGGAGATGGACCTATGTATGGATTGGATGGGGGAATGTGCCCCTCATTCCAAGGATATCCTTGGACAAATGTAGAGGATCCAACCGGACCACTCTGGGTAGTGTAAGGGAAGGAAGAAGGAATGGTTGGTATACTGGGGATCCCAGTAGCCATGTCACCAAAAGTACCTCCTATGTTAGATTGAACTAGTGGTTGAACCACCTGGCTCACTGGAGTTAAAGGTGTAGAAGGAAAACTAGATCTAGGGGCACTAACCGGGGGAGGTAGTTCCCCTTCAACCGGAATGGTTAAGGTGAAAACAAAAGGAATTTCTTCCACCGAAGACATGGTCCTACCCACAGGGACACCTAGTACTGGTGAATCAAAGGGTCTAACCTGCACGATCATAGGATCGTTCAAATCAGTCAAGGGAGTGTTAAAATTACTTGCAAACTCGTCATTCTGCAAGTATTCTATCTCGACTATATCAAGATTAAAGCAGTTAGCAAGGAGTTCTGGTTCACCGAGAACTTCACTTATTCCTACAGGTTCAAATGAACCTTCTATTAATCTCCGCCTTTGAGGTAAAGGTGGAGGATCCAATGTGGTGAGAGGAGGAAGGTTTCTCAACCTTCTTGACCTCCTAAAAGGTTGGTCCTCCAGAATTAAAAATTTGAGCAATCACACCCTAAGGCCAACTAAACACAAGAAAATCCATAGAGCATACACTAAAAAAAATTCCTAGAGTCTCAAGCAATCAACCCAGGGTAAAAGATATACTTTCCCGAAGAAAGCTGATGAACGATTACTTGGCATCCTTGAGGTGGTTCTTAGGCACAAGCGGAGGAATCACCCACCGCCCTCCTACACTTTCCATAAGGGTTACCTTCCAAGCTCGTTCAAGGTGAACCAGAAATAACCTTCCGGTTTACCTAGGTATGCACCCTAAAAGACAAGAGACTAAAGGCTACCTTGCCAATACCAGCTATCTGGGGGGGCAGTCGTCAGCCGAAATCGTACGCATGGCCAGGGTAGCTGAGCCCGAAACTCTGTCTAGGACAGAATCCCCAGATGCATAAAAGTCATGGGTTACGCTTTGACAAGGATTTGGAGGGTTATCTCCTCTTTCCAAGCCTCCACGCGGCCTAGTGCTTAACTCCCGTTTGAGAGGAGCTTCCCAGATACAGTGATAGAGTCAAGGATTTACCTAAAGAAAGGTCTACTACTTTTGAGTTTATAACTTGTGGGAATTTTACACTCCCTATCCCACAAGTCTAGCCTAAGCTAGTAGGTGAAAGGCCCCTAAAAATAAAAACTTACTAGTAAATTTTAATTTATGCGTTTATTTTAGAGGGTTGTTCTTTACTCAAGAGGTAACGGAGTGGTATACTGTATGGTGTTTTGACTCAAACAAGAAATAAATGAAAGTAAAGGTGTATTCAAAGAAAACCACTACTATAAAATAAAATTCTTTTCATTTTCTTGCAAATATGTATTGATGAATTAAATGCAACAATAAGAGAAACTAAGCCTATATTTTTGTATATTTTGAGATTATATTTTTAAAATGAAACAAACACTACTTATGCAAAATCACAATGCAAAAGGTTAACTATGTTTTCTTTTCACGTTTAAAAATGCTCAAAATCTACTATGCATCTACAATGCACTCTACTTAAGTAAACTTGAAACTTACAAACTGTATAAAATCCACAATATGAAGCAAACAGGCTGACAGAACCAAAATACAACCACTAAAGGAAGGCTAGGAACCCTAGCTTGGGTGCAAATAGTGACAAAAAATCACTGCAGACTCACAAAGGCAAGTGACAACCAGCTATTGTTAAAAAACAGACTGGAAAAACAAAGCCCAAGACCCTGATCACTGATCTGGACTAAGAAACTTTAACCTACAACCCAAACAGGCCAAAATACTTCAGAATGCAAACAGTAAATAAATAAAGCACAAAAGACTCAAGGGCTTTCAAGAAGCACGAAGTGTGATCACCTGAGGCATTCAAACCGACTCTACAGCATTCTTAAAGAAAATCTTCTCAGAAAACAGGGATTATACCAAGAAAAAGAACAAGCAAACTCTTACTTAAAAATCCCAATTTCCAGGAGTATTCGCGACTGTGTATAAGAGCAAGTCGCGAATGATGCGCGACTATCTAGTATTACAAACCGCGAATGTACAGTAGTATTCGTGACTATCTAGAAAGACAAACCGCGAATGGGTATACAAATTTTCTCAAAAAATCAAGAAAAAAACCTAGACTTTCAAATGCTGAAGCAAATAAGAACCAGGATAAAATCACAAACAGACTCACAAGCAAAACTGGTCAGGACGACAGAAATGACCTACAGCAGTCTAGGCATTCCCTAGCAGATTCACCATTTCTGTTGTACAGGATTATGCACCTAATAACCATAGGTCTAGGGTTACCAACATACTCAATTACTTGCAGACAATTGACTTCTAAAGTACAGAATAAGAAATAGGAAGATTAAAAGGACTTACTTGTTAAACTAAGGTCGATCCTTGCTAATGTTCTTCCTCTCTGTTCCACTTCCAAAGTCTTCAAGATTGCTCCTCTTTCACCTGTCAAGAAACACTTTTCCAGATACAAGATGATTCATATATGTATAAGCAGGTTAGATAAATCACATATAAGATGCTTAAGCATAAACATTCATCAAACCAATACACATGAAACACATATGGAAGAAGTAATCTCTTTATTATCAATAATGGAAAGAGTTAAGGTTACAACCCAACGTCTGAGACAAGGACTCCTCTGCTACCAAAGGATTCTGAGTTCCACTGCTCCAAAGACTTCTGTATAAACTCCACCAGCATAACTTTGCTCTCCAAGTGTAAGTAACCAACACCCTCCCCATGGCCTATATTTATATGTGTGAAATAAGGCAGTTCTCGAAGGTTGGGGAAGTTGTAGTAGTTAAGGAAATTAAGTTAAATGGATTAACTAATCTCCCATTAGTGCGTGTTTTTATGTTTTAATGTGAAGAGACACATTCGCGGGTCTATAGTAGAGCAACCCGCGAATGATTCACGACTATGTATAAGTGCAACCCACGAATACATGGATTCGTGACTTGCTACAAAGGATACTCACGAGTGATGCACGAGTTGTATATAAAGAGAGTCGCGAATACATCTCAACATGGAAAAATGGAAAAGTGACTAGCTGGATGGAGGAAGCATGTATTTCAAGACAAACCAAGCTATAGTGTTTTGGGAAAACCTCTATCCATAAGTGTCCTTTTGTGTGCCAACATGACGGATGTCGGCACTCGAATGGAGAGGTGCCATTCGGGTGTATAACATACAACGACATCATTGATACAGAACCTTCCAGCCATGAAGAAGTAACGAAGAAGAAATGGAATACTAGTTCAAGAAGAATGATGTCTAGGACGCAGTATCAATACATGAAGGGAAGTTCGTAGCTCCATCATGCAGTAGATGGAAACATCGTGGGATACAAAGCAAGATTTGTAGCACGAGGCTTCTCACAAAAAGAAGGCATATAATACGAAGAGACATTTGTAACCAGTAAGAATTGAAACACATACATGATGATATTGATGAAGATATTAACCTTTGCTACAAGGTTGAAGATGAAATTATATACACTAGATGGATACATAGAATACTAGTAGCATAGGAAGCTACTTGTCACTCCGGTGCAGAATGTTCCAATGCATAGAGTACGAAAGATAGAGGGAGTATGATGCTTTAGAGGGAGTGACTGCTAAAGATCCTGAGGTTCGACAGGATGGATAGATTACTGATGACTCTAGGCTTTACTGAGAGTAAAGCGGATTTCAAACCTTGCTTCAAGGTTGAATATGGAATACTAGTGATGCTCTTGTTTTGTGTCTATGTACTACATTCTAGGCATGGAGGTGTGGACAAGGAAAGTATGCAGTAGAGATCCTGAATAGCTTCAGGATGATGACCACACCTATGGAATTGAACATGAATCTATTGATTGTTGCTTCATTAGAGACGGTTGATGCTACGATGTATCGTAAGATGATTGGATCACTGATGTACCTGACGAACACGAGACCAGATATTTTCTTTGATGTTAACACATTGAGACATGTTCACTTGATGATTGCAAAGCATGTAGGGGTACAATTGAGTATGGGCTCAAGTATGATATGAATCAGAAGATTAACCTACATCATTATGTTGATTTAGATTGGGCAGGAAGTGCCATCGATAGGAAGAGCACTTCAGGGTGTTGCTTCAGTATGGGATCAGGAGTGATGTCTAGGTTTAGTAGGAAGCAATCCTGTGTGGCACTAAGTACAGCTGAAGCAGAGTATGTCGCAGCTTGTTCAGCTAGTTGTGAGGCAGTATGGCTACAGAAGCTACTGTCTGATTTATTTGATCTCCAGATGGATGCTACTTGTATACACTGTGACAACTAGAGTTGCGTGAAGTTGTCAAAGAATCCAGTCTTCCACGACAAGTCAAAGCATATCGAGATCAAGTATCACTATATCAGGGATATGGTGCAGAGGGGAGAAATGAAGCTCCAGTATGTTGTGATGGAGGAATAGATAGCTGATGTATTGGAAAATCCATTGGCTAGGGTGAAGTTCGAGTACTTCAAGGAGAAGCTTGGTGTTCTCCAGATCAAGGTTTCCTGCAAGGGAAAGTGATGAATCCCATAACCATTTTGACATGGTGAGAGGATTGGTTCCTTCCATGGTCATATGTAAGGGCTGAGCCATTCTGTCATGGTGAGAGGATTGGTTCCTTCCATTTCAGATATGAGTGCTAAGATCCATAGCCATTTTGACGAGTAGGTCAGATATAAGGGCTGATCCATTCTGTCATGGTGAGAGGATTGGTTCCTTCCATGTTAGATATGAGTGTTGATTGCCATTCTGGGAATGGAGGCACCTAGTCGGTTACCAGGAACACTCAGTCTAGGACTGAGAGAGCCATTCTGACGAGTAGGTCAGATATAAGGGCTGAACCATTCTGTCATGGCTAAAGGATTAGGTTCCTCCCATGTCTGATGTGAGTGTTGGCCATTCTGTCGAGTAGGACAGATGTAAGGGCAACTTCCATTCTGGGAATGGAGGCACCTGGTCAGTTAACAGGTAGCTCAGTCTAGGAACGGGGGCCATTCTGGTAAGGGTGTAGGATTTTGTTCCTAGTAGGTCAGATGTGAGTGCATTCCCTTCTGAACATGCATGTTGGATTGGTTCCTCGCATGTGTCAAATGTAAGTGCAGGGCCCTTCTGGATGTGCATGTTTGATTGGTTTTTCGCATGTGCCATATGTAAGTGCAGATCCTTTTGGACATACATGTTGGATTGGTTCCTCGTATGTGCTAGATATAAGTGCAGAGCCTTTCTGAACATACATGTTGGATTGGTTCCTCGTATGTTCCATATGTGAGTGCTGGGCCTTTCTGACAGGGTTATGGGATTGGTTCCCACATGGTCAGATGTGAGTGCTGGGCTTTCATTTCTGATATGATTATAGGTTAGTTCCTACATGATTAGATGTAAGTGCTGGGCGAAGACCTACATGATGGCTAGGCCTACATCCAGCATGAAAAATGGTTGACCTTGTAGAACTTCCTATGACGAGAAGACACATGAGATAGCACCCGTGAAGATTTAGTATTGATGATCCAACAGAGATGATCTAGATCGAGGGAAGATCCAAATCCAGAGATGATGCTACAAAGATGATCCAGATCGAGGGATGATCCAGATCCAGTGAAGATGATACAGGAGTGATGATCCAGATCGAGCGATGATCTATATTCAGTGATGATGATCTAGATCGAGTGATGATCCAGATCTAGATGAAGATGACTTGAAGATGAAGATGACTTGAATACGAAGATGACGAGAATGCAATGATGATCCAGATGATACAGAGAAGAAGACTTGTGCTGATAAATTATGTCGAGAGATTACCTTCTTAGTTAAGAGGGAGTGTTGATGTAATTGTAACTTTGGAATGTATTCATTAGTATTTCTTATGTATTGTAACCTGATGTTTATTTTGGGATGTATTGTAATGTACTTAAGTCATTTCATACCCCAATGTTTATTCTGGGAAGTTTCTATAATGAGAAATTCATGTCAAGTCATTGTGGGTAACCCTCCTATTGGTCAAGGGTTAAAATCCCCATAGTTGTGGGTCCCTTGGTTTATTAGACTATCCTAGTGAAGTCGACCCTAGGTGAGTCATTGTAAGTTGGGGAAATAATCCCCACCATTGTGTTAAGGATAAACCTTCTTGTTGGTTAGAGGAGGAAAAGTCCCCACAAGTTGTGGGGCACTAGGGTTATTAAACACTCCTTGAGATGTCGACTCTATTAAGTAATTGTTAAGTGAGGCCGACATGTTGGAGTGGGTTCCAAGTGAACAAAAGAATATAAATAGAGAGTGAGAGCCTCTCTATTTATCATTATCATACACACACACTCACTCATTGGGGTGCATGAGTGAGAGAGGAGAAGCTCTCTCAGTGTGAGAGAGAGAGACTGCTGTTGTTGGGAGATCATCTTACTGTTTTTCAGTTTTACCTTTTTGGTGACGATTCTATCTCTGAGGAAGTTGCAGGGTTTTCTCCTTTATGGTTTCCCCGAGGAAAATTATTCATGTCTCTTGTGTCTTGTGTTGTGCTTATGTTTTATTGTTGTGCATGTTATTCTCTCGGTTAAAGATCATAAGATCATAATGGTAGGTTGAATGATAAAAATCTAACACCTCCAAATTGGAAGAGCTCCCTAATATAGATCAATTTAGATACCTATCTAAACTATGAGAATTACAAAATCCTAAACCTGAAGTTCAAAGATGAAGTAGTAAATTAACCACCCACCTATTAGTGGAGTGACTGTAATAATGAGAAATCATAGAAACCCTAACTAGATAGAATTTTCAAACAAATTAATAGCCATAATATACACTTTGAAGCAAAAACCAACAGTTTCAAATAATATAGTAGGGATGGATAAAAAATTCACAGGTAGGGCAGAAAAGAGGAGTTGAATAGATCCATACTACGAGGTTGATTGTCAACAGTTATAGGAGGGTGGATAGGCGCAAACCCTAACTATATCTATCAATAAAACCCTCACTATAATTTATTCATTGTATCTACCAGTAAAAACTTAACTAGAAAATGATTTAATGGATTAAATGAAAGGAGTTGACTTATCGAAGACATCTCTGTAGGAAAATAATATACTGGAAGATACCTTTGCCTATGCTTTTCCTTATGCCTTACTGACCTTCACCTTTTCTTATGGGTCTCAATCTCAATCTTCCAATGTCCCTCTTTGTAACTTTTGGAGATGAAGGGGGTGGACAACCTTGAGGATAGAAAACCCCCAAATATGGGATATCATTAAAATTAAGCTCAAGCTCAACACCCACCCAATAAAAAGCAGTCTGTAGGAAGAACTCGAACTATAAAAATTGTTTCAAACAAGAAATTGATTCGTGTTTGGTGCAGCTTAAGGGTTTCGACACGTTCACAGCCTATATTTTTAGTTGCGTCAAGGAAGGGGTTCATTGAAAAAAAAGGAGATGCTTCCTCTGCAACCTTGGAACCTCTTCAGTAACCTTCAAACCTCTTCTGTGACCTCGGGTCTAGTTTGTGGGTGAGGTAAGTCAAAAACCTCCTCTGCAAGCTTGATCCTAGTTTGTGGGTAAGGTAAGTGAAAAACTTTCTCTACGACCTCGGTCTTAGTTCATGGGTGAGGTAACTGAAAAAAATCCTCTGCAACATTGGAAAATACTCTTCTACCTCGGGCATAGTTTGTGGGTGAGGTAGTTTGTGGGTGAGGTAAGTGAAAGATGTAAAGTTTCATGAATAGTTTTAAATTTTTTTTAATGTTTATTTATTTATTATTTTGTTTAATTGTTTGTTGTTTGTTTAATGTTTATTTTCTTTGTCATAAACAATACCATCATCATTGCCATTGTGGTCATCAACGTCATAAACAACACCGTCGACATCATCATCATCCTTAGTTATGATGATGATGATGATGATGATGATGATGTTAATAACGAAATTATCATTGTCGTTGTAGTTGGAAAGATTATCATGATCATTGTCCTTATGGCTAGGAGTATAGTCAAACAAAATACTATATTATGACCAATGTGAAGGTTACTTACATTAACATCAACCATATTTCTTTTCATCTTATGCCCTTCAATTTTCATTTCAATGATATTCATCCACCCACAATAAAAGTATTTTGTGTTCATGTCAAAATCAATAATAAGTATATCCTATTCATGTCAAAATCAACAATCAATGAGAAATGATGCGAGCTCCCTTGCATTCATATAATCTCACCAAAGTCCATTGATGTTTGAATCGTGCATTTGAATATATGTGGCAGTATCACCTTTGCATTAGGTAGGCTAACATCATCCAAGAGTTAGCCTTTAAGGATGAGATCCTAAATGGATTGAACCACTTAGGTTAAATAAGTTTGGAGAGGTTTTATACGTGTGAAATAATCTAGGAAATCATGGGTTGTCAAATTGTTACGTTCTTCATTGTAGAATGGAATGATGAACAACACGTTGCGGGATATTGTGTAATTTTTTTGGTTTATTATAATGTACCTTTTAATGGAAGTGAAGGAGTTTTTTAATATTTTTGGTTAATTAGAATGTAGGGAAGGAGTTTTTTTAATTGAAACAGGAAACATGGGGAAGGAAAAATTGTTGGATTGTTGAATATGTTGTTGGTAAATTTTGGCACCTCAAGGAGTTGAAGGGTAATTTCCACTTAATCATATATTTTTTTGGAGTTTTGAATATGAGAAAGGGTAAACATACAAGGTTAATATACTAATCATATGTAATCGTTTGCATAGATTCTTTTTTTTAGTTTACAAACCTCCCTATTGTAGATGGTCACTAATTAAATATCTAGCTGTCATATGAATTTTTATATTGAGGCATCACATTATGGAAAACCTAAACAAGAAAGGGGATCTAGTTGTTAAGGAAACTATTAGTCTCCATGGTGAAGGAAAATACATAATGACTCGTATTCTGCATAAGATGTAAATATCCCATACTTTGAATATTTGGGTAGTTTATCTCATGGTGAACATAGGATTGCTAGGAAATGAGAATGAGGTGGACTAAACATGCACTGAAATGGAGAAAGATTTAGTTTGTCTACCGAATAAAGGGACAAAGGTAGAAGGCTTGTAAAGACTAGGTTTTAATTTTTGATAAATTTTGTTATGTAATTTAAATGTATCGATCTTGTGGGTTAGTTATATAGTATTTATCCAAGTAAACTAGGTAGTCAAAACACATGGTTAGAAGCTTATAACTAGTATGAAAATATAATTTTGATTTTTGTAAAGATATGTGTAAAATTTTCTTATTTACAAGAAAAAAAATAGTATAAATAGGATTAATAGTTAGGCTCCAACCTCTTTTTTAAACTAAATTAAAAATTAATCTCTCTTGTTAAAAAAATTATGTTTGGGAAACTCATCTACTTAATAATCAAGAAAGGAACGAATGATCCTTTTACTAGAAAGAAGTGTCTTGCGAATATTTTTAATTGTATGCCTCGAAATGTACTCTATAAGTAAGGTTTTCATGACCATATAATGAATGGACAAAGAAGGATTGGCTGGTTATTTTAATGGTTCTACCTATTCGGTCAATCTAAAGTTTTCATATAGATGGCCAAGGTTTCCAAAGTATCGATCGATATGTAAGTCCATCATTAAATATGTGTCGATTCTAGTTCTTCGTTTCCTTTCTCAATCATGATAAGGAACCTTTTTTTCTTACACTTCTATGTTAACTCCACGATTAACGAAGGAGAAACAGACCCTACAAAAACAAATCATGCATTGGGAAGAATACAATACCATAATTGATTGGTTCAGTTTGTACACAATAGTTGTCATCGGGGAGAACATTTATTGAATTAACTGTTTTTGTTCTAATCATTCCACCAAATCAACTGTTTTTGTTCAATTTCCTTAACAAAAACATATTATATAAAGGTGTCATGATGTTTGTATCTTATATGTTAAGCCTATGTTAAGAGAAATATTTTTCCACCCTTCATGTTTGAATGAGAATAGATTATTAGAGAAGGATGGTTTCGATGACCCAGGTACAATAGATTGGAAAGAGAAACCATGGTCCCTTCAATGAGGTTAATTTGGAAAAAAATGCATTGTAAGTTTCTCTATAATTCTTACAATGTAAAATTATAATAACTGAATAGAAAGTAAATAAGTTTTGGATCCATATTCTATGTTTTCTCCTGGTTAAGATAATTAACAACGTTAATGGATAGATTGATATTATGGACATAAATGGAAATATGGGATAATAATTTCATTGTATTTATATAAGAATACATACACTATATAATTGCATGTAAAGTGATTTCATAAATATTCAAGTCAATGCTTGTACCTTCTCCTCTATCTTTGTATATTTAGGAGAGTTGATGCATCCTCATATTCCTCGAAGGGAATTATGTGATGGAGGATAATTTGTTAAACTATTTTTTGGGAATTATGTGGTGGAGGAAATGTCATGACACCCATTTAAAATAATTTTATGATGAGAGAAAGTTTCATCCAATCCTTCCTGGTAAATCCTCTTTCAATGAAATTACGATTAAGAAAGAGTATTGTTTAGGTCACTGATGTACAGGATGAAAAGGTCAATCGAGCCTTCCACCGAATTTATCTCAACGGTTCATTTAGAATGATAAGTGTTGGAAAACCCCTCCAATATATTATTCAAGGTCTTGTCACTACTATAAAAAATGTGTTTTCCGTAGCTTATCTGTTCTCTCTCCTCGTAGTATAGTGAAAATATTTCGGTTGTCCCTTATAAGAAAATTCTATGATCTACAAAGGGTTAGATAACCCTTCGTTGGGATTAAAGTTTAAGAATAATACAATACAAAGGGTTAGATAACCCTTTGTTGGGATTACAGTTTGAGAATAATACAATGTATAATATGTTTTCTACGTCACCATGATGTCTTTAATATCATATAAAGTAAATGTAATTGATTTATATAAATACTTCGTCGTTGTAGGAATCTATGTCGGTAATGATTAATCTCTATTTCCTTAGTTTTTCACACTATTAAGAGCATCAAATTCCACCCTATTTTTTCTCCTATGTTAATTCCATTCAATAAAATACATGACAATAGTAATTTACTAAAATTCCTTGTGTATGTTTCGGAACTAATTAAAATACAGGTTGTAGATAAATTTATAAGAGGGAGATAGGACCATATCACAATTCACAAAAAATAATAGTTTCCTTTTTCACTTGATCTAGTTATTTTATTTTGTCATGTTTAATGAATAATCATGGCGGACAAGGTTTAGTCATACAATTTGTAGGTGTGAGCTCATCATATGCTCGCCTAGGAGGTGACAACACCTTTGGTGAAGGAATATGGGTGTAGTCCCTATCAAAATAAATTTGAAGAATCGATCACTTATGAAAAACAACCATCTGGTAAATGAAGCATATGTGGTCCAAGTGATGATGTGTTCAGAAACATGTAATGGATTACGGAAAGTGTGATCCAAATTGGATTTAAAGCTAATAATTCTTTGTATGGATATGACATTTCACCTTTTTTTGTCCCGTTTTTTACATTAATTCTACAATGAACGAAGGAGTAACAAACCCTACAAAAAATATCATGCATAAAGGAGAACATAATGTTGGAATAGAATGGTTTGTTGTGTACATGATATTTATCGTGGGGTATAACATATACTAAATAATCGAGAAAGTTTCAACTTCTCCTCCCATAAAATCAATAATTTCCATTCAATTTTCTTGAGGAAAACATATTATAGAGAGGTGTTGTGACGTCTATCTCTTCTACATTAAGTCTATGATAAGATATAGAACATTTGTCCCTTCCAATATGTATCATGTTTGTATGAAGACAGAGTATTAGAGAAGAATATTTGAACAACCCATGAAAAATATGTTCGCAATATAGAATCAATGATCCCTTCAATTAGGTTAATTTGGACTAAAAAGGAATTCTAAAAGTTTTCTCTGATTTTTACAATGTGAAATTATAGTAATTCGATGGAAATTAAAATAAGTGTTTGATTCCCATTCTTTTTTTTTCCTATTTAGATAACTATGAATGCTAATGGAGATATGGATATTATGGATGCGATGGGAAGTATGAACCAACTGTTTTTTGTGTTAAACTATAGAACAAGACATAAATTCTAGAATTTCATGTCGATGATTGTGAATATAAAGTGATTTCAGAAAGTTTTGGTTGATACGTCTATGTTCTCCTCTTACTTTATAACTTTATGCAAGACAATGTGTCCTCAGACCCTTCCAAGGGAGTTATGTGATGAAGGATGCTTTTTTTTTAAATTCTACGAGAACTATGTAGTGGAGGAAGTGTCATGACACCCATGAACATATTTTTTTATGAGGGAGAAAGGGTCGAATTACCCTTCCATGTAAATCCCCTTTTAAATATATTATGATTATGAAAGTGGGTTTCTTAAGCCACTAGTGTACATGTGTAGGAAAAAGGATTGGCCAACACTTCCACCTGATTTATGTCAATGATTCATCGATCATCAAAGGAGTGTTTTATTTCTTGACGGATCTTTTTAGTGATGACTTACCAACTTTAAAAGCTATAAACATTTTTTTTACTAAATGGGATTGAAAATTTACAAATCCCAAGATTGGGGTTTCTAATGAAGAAATCATTGTTAGTATCATAATTAAAATATGAAAAGATAGATTCTAAAATTGTGAATCTAATTTTTGGAACATGAAAAAAATGATTCAGAAATTGCAAATATAGACTTTCAAAAAGAAAAAATAAGCTCTAGAAGTGTCAATATTGGGTGCAAAAACTGCAAAATCCAAATCCAAAAGTGTCATTTTCAAACCCGAAAGTGCAGTTTTGAAACCTAATATGGGAACTTTTGGAAAAAAATATTTCTCTTTAGAAAAGATTGTTTTTACTTTTTTTCGAAGGGGATTGTACTAGAATAAGTCCAAATTTGATCAAATCGACATTAAAGTTATCATAATGTTAACAAGCTCTCTTCTCATTGATATTATTCAAAGTTCTACTAATCAATCCAACCATTTGGAAGTAGTTTTCTATAGGTTATAAATTTCAATTCCGACCTCCATTTTTTAAGAATATTTATGAAACGAAATATATATTATCATCCCCTATGACCATGCTTCAACATCTTGTCCCTTCTTCTTCTCACCATCAAAAGTGGGTGGTTTACTCTTTCTAATATACCCTTGAGACATTTGTCCACATGTATTGTTTTATTATTACTAACTAGAGACACTTTAGGGATAGTGCAACAATTATTAGTTGTATATGACCTCCTAGCTGCATGAGGTAGTGATCAGTTATGCCTTTAAACCCTCATAGCACTCTAGAGTGTCTCAAATTTTCATGGGATATTTTTGTTAAATTGTCCTTCCTTTTTTTTATTAGGGCATGAAGCCAACTGAACCTACATTTGTATTTGTGATGAGAGTAGACTTTGCATGAGTTTAGTGTTCAATTAATTTTGATGATCTTGATCCCTAAATGTTCTTTCATTATTAACTTTACAATTTTGTAATTCCATCCTTAAGATTCTAATAGTTTGCATGAGTTCCATTGATTTTATGTTATATATGTTCTCATTGGATTTTGTCTCCTCATTTCCCGCATTGATATTATTCCCTCTGGATTCTTTTCCCAAAGTGTATGAAAGTTTCTTCCTTCCATCTTTACTTCCCCAATATTATTCTATGTTGTGCTATCTATAAATATTTAACTTGTAGCAACCTATTGTACCGATATTTGCAATGTTTTCACCTCATCAAATTTATTAGATAAATATTTTCCAATTTTTTCTTAAAAATTAAGCATACATAAAAATTATGGAAAATACCCATTTGACCATTCTTGTCAAATTAGTCTACAAGCAACTTTTCCATTATTTTTTTTGAAAACTAATAAGTATTGATTCATAATTAGGTTCATTATGATTAGTAGTGTATTAGTATCCTATTGATTATATTGCAAATGAATATATGCATGTCTATTTATGATTTCATAAATGAAAGCTATATCTATCATAGATCAAAATTTCTTCCCAACGTTACACTTATTCTAAAAGGACAACTTCTCAGTCCTATAAAAGAAATTTTGTAAGGAAATAAATAAAAATTTATATTGATCATTGATAACCCATATGATTTTGAGTATTTAGACACTTACAACATCCAAATCCAATGCTCCAATTAAAGTTTAAGGAAATATGGAATCATCAACTTTTAATTTCTGTAATTCTTCTAGACCTAGAATTTTCAGTGAAACTACTATCTCACGAACTAAATTTCTATGAAAAGACACCTCTAAGCAAACTTGTCTAGATCAACAAGTAGTAAAAATGTCAAAATTAGAAAATTTTGTAGTTATGAGTTCTTGGGTCACTTTTTCCTCCAAGTTTTAAAAAATTGACCTTGTGAGCACCCAAATAATGGATTTTTTCCTTCCTTTTTCCTTTTATAATATTACCAAAATATCCAAAGTTATATGTGTTTCTATATCATGACTACAACATAACAATTTGGGCTACAATAGAGCCCCTATCCATCATGTGGTTGTGTGCCTTAAAATTCCAATAAATCATTTTTTTTGTAAAACTAGACTAGAATGCATCCATGCATAGGTCTCATTGATTTTGAGTTAAAATACTCCTGTTATCTCCAAAATAGGTTTTTGGCTCCAAACTCATTTTTTTTAACTTCCCAATTTTTTGCTTAGATGGAAAGTGTTGACATGGAATGAAACATGTTTGTTGATGTGTCAAATGGGTCTTATGTGTTGTTCAATTACATGTCTAGGTCACCTTCAACCATCCACAATGTCATCATATCAATTTACCTTAGGAAATAGTACACCAGTTATATGCCACTATGTGAAGTGGTATCACCTTGTAGAAAAAGTGGTTTTGGAATCCCTCCAGCTCAAAGCATCACCAATCATAATATTCCACCTATAAACCATGGTATTTTTGTACCATGATGTCAATTCATGGTTAAAGTATGTGCAAATTCTAGGCATGTTATCAGCCATAACCATTGATTATGGTAACCTTTGAAAAATCATGTTCAATGATTATGTTTAGCCCGGTTTTACTTATTCTTTAATTCTTTCCCCCCTAATCAGATGGTTCATAAAGGTAGTGCTCAGGTGCTAATCTCCTCCAAGCCACTAGAATGGGTTTTAGTGCTTACTTGATGTGGTTAGTCCAAATTAGAACCCATCAGCCATACGAAAACTATACATCATCTAGAATCCACATGGCACTTGTCACTAGTACATGTGGGCATATTTCCAATAGAAAATCGTTGTTATTTCAACACTTGTGCATTGCTATAGTGACGAACATGACCCTTTTTTTCATGGAAACACTTTCTTTGTTGTAGAAACACTTTCCATAGTTCATCTTTATAGTGACAAAAAAGACCTGAAACGTGGGTTGTTTAAAAAATAAAACTATGTCACTATAGAGACACTTCCCCATCCCTATAGAAACACTTCCATAATCACTATAGAAACACTTGGTTGCTGCTATAGCGATAGAGGCACATGTTTAAAATATGTTTATACCGACTATGCGTCGTCATTGTAGTGGTGAGGTGTTGTCGCAATAGCAACAATTCCATCGTCATTATAGAAACACTTTGTCATTGCTATAGCGATGGCAGAACATGTTTAAAATTTGTTTATACCAGCAATGTGACGTCACTGTAGCGATGCAGTGTTCTCTCTATAGCGACGCCCATTTGTGCAACTCACTGACGAGATTTCTATACTAGTGAAAAAATTATGTCTCTAGTATAGAAATCTCTTCCAAGGGTTGAACAAATGGTCGTCGCTAGAGAGACGGAGCTGATAATTTAAAAATAAATTGATGTTAAAAGAATGTTCTCGCTACATCTAGTTCAAACTGATCATGTTTAATGACAAGTATAAAACCAAACATTGTTCCTTCTAATGTAAAAACCATATATGTTTTGCATAGATGCACATCAAAACCATATGATTATTGTCTTCAATGCACATAAAAGGCAAAGAATGCATTCTATATGTAAACTGCATATCTCAATAACCTCTATGAGTTTTACAAGATCGAATTTTAAAACTCACTTTACAACCTAACCTGAAAATTATTTGGAAGGTGTCTCTATAATCTAGTACAATTCGTAATGGTGTAACTTCTAATGTGATTAAAATCAACTAATTGCAACATCAGACAAATCTAAATGGAACAAGACAAAATGTCACATAAAATAGTTTGAAAAATTGCAGGACCCAAACAGTTTCATAATAAGGAATCTGCAATATTCTTGATAGAAAAAAAAAGATAACAATGCATTCTATAACCAAGATGATGTCTTCAATATACGCTTGTAAAATAGAACTTGTTAGTTCTTCCCATCTTTGATAAAATCTAAGTTTCTCTAGTTGACAGTTGAAGCAAAATGAAAAGGTCACCATGGCAAAATGAGCCTAGAATTGCCAATTTATATCAAGATTAGGATGGTCTTCTTGGGACTTAAATATCCTTTAACAATATGAATAAAATTGGAACAACTTAAGCTTTTAGGAATTTCTCACATATTAACTTTTAATCCCTCTCCTGGTATTTCACCACTAGATGCGTAAAATTTACTCGAACGAAAATTAGATTTGAGTTTTGGAAAATTAACAATTTGACCCTCAAGAAAAAATAGTTTTATCATCAAACTACATGTTTCAACCAGCTAAGACATGGATTAAACTCTAGTATATATTTTTTGTTATTTTGGGAAAGTATCATGAGACTATAATAAGGTTTTTTTTCTTTGTAGACAGTCAGAGAAATTTCCAGCCAGAAATAGCTTCTCTACTGTGATTTCATGCCAATAATTATTGGAGAGGTTTCCTAGAGTAACATACTTCATGCCAATAATTATTTGAGAGGTTTCCTAGAGTACATAATATACTTCATTCCAATTGAAATATCAACAAAAAACATATTTCTCTTCTCACTAAAAATATCAATAAAACAACAACTTGATACAATTTGCAACCATGCAGACAATTAGCATGTTTTTTCTTGCTAACCTCCACAGGTAGTTGGGACGAATTGACTCCCTTACTAGTGGTGGATTCTACATATACAAGGTCAATATGAGTTGAAGGGGCTAAATAGTATTATCCTAGAGAAGGTTACAACAGTTAGAGATCTCATCATCCTTTGACCTACAGGTTCTGATGATCTACTTCCACCACTGCATACTACTAGAGCTACTGCAACCAAAATGCTTCCACCTTGTAAGATGATCATAATTTAGTTTCAATATTGTCAATAAAATTTATATAAACAAAACCTATCATGATAATTCATTTGTTAATAAATTATCAAGTACTAGGTTCAACAAACCTTAAAAGTGAAATATTTCCGAAATAAAAAATCAAAAACCCCTTAGACTGAAGATGCTACATAACAGCCTAGAATTATTACATCCAAAAGACCTCTGGCCATAAAGCTACAAGTGATACATTATGTAAAAATGCACAATTGAAACCTTCAGTTACAAATCCAAAATTAGGGTGGTTTTATTGCATCAAACTCATCACCTAGCCTCAGCTACAAAAAGTTGGCATTAATAACACAATGGTTCTGCAAATCCTAAACTATTACCCAAATGGCACAATGTTCCCCAAATATGCTGACCCATCCAACCAGGTAAATAATATCAAACTTATTTGTGAGCCATTTGAGTCAGTGTCTTGAGGGTGGGGAAAGAAAATGTTGAGCGAATTGTGACTGATAATGAAGCAAACTATGTGTCTAGATAGGAAACTATCCTGTTGTGGGAGGATATAATTCTTTTCAAGACAACCGTGTAAGAGAGTATAAGCTTCCATAATCTGTAAAAGATGAAATTATGTCAGGAATGAAGAGTGTTCTACTGTGGGAGGAGGATATAATTCCTTCCAGGACAAATGGGCAAGAAAGTATAAAGTTCCATAATAAGCAAGCATGGTTTAAGTCCTAGTGGCTATCCCACATGTCAGATATTCTAGTATGGGATGATTACTACCTTAGGTGGTTATGTTGGAAATAAAACATGGCTTGAAAGCTTCCTCCTAATGTGATACAAAGAATGCCAGCTCCTTCTATCATGTCGATGTAATTGTAACTTCAGAATGTATTCACTTGTATTTCTTATCTATGGTAACCTAATGTTTATTCCCAGATGTACTTATGGCATGTCATGCCCTGATGTTCCGATTGGGAAGATCTATAATATAAACAATTCATGTCAAGTCATTATGGGTAACCCTCCTATTGTCTAAGGGTTAAAGTCCCCGTAGTTTCGGGCCACTAGGGTTATTAGACTCTCCTAGAGAGGTCAGCCCTAGTAGGGTTTTAGTCATGATGGGATTAGTATAAATAGAGAGTTGGACTCTCTATTTAACAAAAAACACATACACACTCAAGTGTAGCACATACTTGAGGAAGGAGAAGACACTAGGGATAGATAAGAAGAAGGCTACTGCTGTCAGGAGATCACTTACTGTTTTGGGTTTTACTATTTTGGTGTTGATTCTATCTCTGAGGAAGTTGTGGGGTTTTATCCATTTATGGTTTCCCTGAGGAAAAACACTGCGTTCATTGTCTCTTGTGTTTGATTGATGTACTTGTTATTCTCTCAGTTAAAGATCCTAATAATGCTAGCTTAATGTTGAAAAACTAACATGGTATCACAGCTAACCTGAGGAGAAGACACTGTGCAGCTACAGGAACTAGGGCTTCCTATTTTTTGGATCTCTCTCCATAGATTTTCAGCAAACGTAGGGTGGAATAAATCTCCTCCATAGGGCGCATCTTTCTGTCGAAGCAGAATCCAATTCTGATGTTTTTCAGTTTTTGACCCGACACTACTACCGAAAATTAGGGCTTTTCACAGAAGAGGAATTTTTTAGTGAGCCCGGGACTGAATTGATCTCCTCCCTAAATTCAAAGTTAGGGATAAAATTCAAAGAAATTGGTTGGACAGAACTCTGAAAAAGAAAAACCCTAATTTTCTCCTGAACCAGCTCTGCAGGATTTTAAGCTCCAAATCCAAATCTGACATCTTGACCTGGTAAGATATAAATCTCTTATATTTCCATTTGAGGTTCTTAGTTAAGATGTCTCATCATACCAATATTGATGAAAAGCTTGAGGGAGATGATAACTTTCGAGCTTGGAAGTATAGGATCTGCTTAGTCCTGGAAGAGAATGAGTTGGACTCTTACATCCATGAGGGGATTCCAGTTCCAGAGAGAGATGAAGAAAAGGCCTTACATAAGAATAAGTTGGTTATGGCAAAGAGAATGATTGCTGATTTTATCAAGGATCATCTCATACCACTAGTGTCCTCTCTCAAGACATGTAAAGCTATGTTTGATGCCCTAACCAAATTGTTTGAAGGGAAAAATATAAACTAGAAAATGACTCTGAGAAACCAATTGAAGAATGTGAAGATTCAGAATGCAGAAACAATCCAATATTACTTCACAAGGGTCTCCCAGATCAAAGAACAACTAGAAGATGTAGATGAAGAAGTGGAGAATGCAGAAATTGTGATGACAACACTGAATGGCCTTCCTAGGTCATGGGATTCATTCATCCAGGGAATCTATGCCAGAAAGAAGCTATTCAAGTTCAGCAGACTATGGGAATAATGTTCTCAAGAAGAATCTTAGATAGCAGCTCGAGAAGAGAATATTGGAAGTGAATATCAATCTCTCACAGTCCACTCCAAGAAAGGCAGAAGAAACTCTCATCACACCAGAGGTAAGAATCCTTACCATAAAGATAACAGTAGAAAGGACCTATCTAAATTGAGATGTTATACATATGATGAAAGAGGACACTTTGCAAAATACTCTCCTAAGAACAAGTTTCATTCTCATAAGAATAAGGGAAACAAAAGAAGACATCATGCTCATGATGCAGAGGATGATGAACCATCCAAGAAAAGAACCAGATATGAAAGTGAAGATTCTTCCAGTGAAGATGAATATGTTTTGATTCCCTCTCTTACAGGAAAGATTACTCATGGAAGAACTGATTAGATTATAGACAGTGGGGCTTCCAAGCATATGACATAATTCAAGGAATCCTTTGTAAAACTATAAGAACATGAATCACCTCACAAGGTGAAGCTAGGAGATGACTATCGGTATCCAATAAAAGGTAGTGGGGAATCCTCCTATAAATTAGACTATGGAAAGTCTGTGATAATGAAGGAATTTTTGTTTGTACCAAGACTCAAGAAGAACCTCCTCTCCATATATGCATTAGATGCAAAAGGAATGAAGGTTGCATTCACAGATGGTCAAGTCATCATATGGCCAAAAGGAAAGACTAACGATGATGCGGTGGTGATTAGAGAATAAGAAGGAGTATTGTACAAATTAAAGGGCCATCCAGAACAAGCCTTGGTCCATGACATAGTAGAGCCAAGTGAACTTTGGCATAGAAGGTATGCACATGTGCATTACAGAGCACTACCAATTACAAGCAAAGTTGTTGAAGGTCTTCTAGTATTCCAAGCAAAACATGATGGGGCCTGCAAAGGATGTGCGAAAGGAAAGAATACAAAGAAGACATTTCCTAGCAGCGAAAGCAAAGCCAAAGGAATCCTAGAAATCATCCACTCCGACGTATGTGGTCCTATGTCTTCAAGCTCACTAAGCAGGTATGCATATTATGTTTCTTTCATTAATGATTTTTCTAGGAAGACATGGGTTTAATTCATGAAGAATGAAGATGAAGTATTCAGCAAGTTCAAGGAATTAATAGCCTTGATCAAGAATCGCACTGAAAAGAAGATCAATACTTTTCGATCAGATAATGGCAAAGAATTCACTTTGAATGAATTCAAAGAGCTATGTAAATAATCAGGGATTAAGAGGGAGTTGTCCACTCCTTATAATCCACAATAGAATGGGATTGCAGAATGGAAGAACAAAACTATCATGGAAGTTGCAAGAGCTATGCTTCATGATCAAGATCTTCCTATGCATCTTTGGGTGGAAGCTACTAGAATAGCTGTGTATGTATAGAACCGCACTCCACATAGAGTACTTGAGAACAAGACTCCTGAAGAAGCCTTTTCCAGTAAGAAACTAGAAGTTAACCATATCAGAATATTCAGTTGTCTTGTATACATACACATTCCAAAAGAGAAGAGAACAAAATTAGATCCTTCAGGAAAGAAGGGTATATTTGTGGGATACTCTGAAATCTCGAAGGCTTACAAAATATATTTCCCAGTATACAAGAAGATTGACATCAGCAGGGATGTGACATTTGATGAAGACACAACTTACAACAAATCCAGAAAGAGACTTGCTGAAGAATCTGAAGAAGCAGAAGCACCCAGAATTCATGATACAACCATGAATGAAGAAACTCAAGAAGAATATTGAGAATATGAAGAACCACAAAGAACTGTAGATCCACCTCAGGAAAAGAATCCTCATAAGAGGAAACCTTCTTGGGTACGTGAAATTATCCAAGGTGTGGAAAGATATGGGGCTCCAGAAGAGAATCACGGAGAAAGAAAGAGGACCAGATCCTACTCCGGGTATGTAGCTTTACTATGTTATTTCATTGATAAAGAAATTTCCAATTATGAAGAAGTGGCAAAACGAAAAGAATGGAAGGATGCTATGATCAAAGAGTACCAATTGATCATGAAGAATGATGTTTGGGATATTGTTCCAAGACTAGAAGAGAAGTCAGTTGTAACTTCCAAATGGATCTAGAAAATCAAGCATGCTGCAGACAGTAGCATTGAAAAATATAAAGCAATATTTGTGGCTTGGGGTTTCTCTCAGAAGGAAGGAATAGATTATGAAGAAACGTTTGAACCTATAGCCAGATACACTTCCATCATATTAGACTTTCTCTAGCTATAGTGATGAAATGGAAGATACACCAGATGGATGTCAATATTGCTTTCTTGAATGGTGAAGTAGAAGAGGAAGTGTATGTAGAGAAGCCACTCAGTTTTGAGACACATGATAGGGATTCTCATGTGTGCAGATTGAAGAAAGCCCTGTACGGTTTGAAACGGGAAACTAGGACATGGTATGGCATAATTGATAGCTCTCTATCTAGTTTGGGCTTTACCAAGAGTAAAGAAGATTCCAACCTTTACTACAAGGTTGAAGATGGCAACCCAGTGATGCTTCTACTATATGTAGATGATCTGTTTGTAACAGGTATGGATGGGTTGATTGCTGATATGAAGAGATATATTGCTGCCAAGTTTGAAATGAAGGACTTGGGTATGATGCATTATTTTCTAGGTATGGAGGTGTGGTAGAACGCGGATGGAATTTTCCTTGGACAAGGGAAGTATGTAGTAGAGATACTAAAGAGGTTCGGGATGATGGACTGCAAGGCTATGGCCACACCTATGGCATCGAACCTAAAGCTATTGAGTGATGCTTCATCAGAGTTGGTTGATGCTATGGTGTATCATTAGATGATTGGGTCCTTGATGTACCTAACAAACACACGACCAGATATTTTCTTTGCTATGAACACCTTGAGCTAGTTCCTAATACATCTGAGACATGTTCACTTGATTGCTGCAAATCATATTCTGAGGTACCTGATGGGTACAGTTGATTATGGGATCAAGTATGAGGAAAGTTAGAAGATTAACCTAGAGGTTTATGTTGATTCAGATTGGGCAGGTGGTGCCATCGATAGGAAGAGCACTTTAGGGTGTTGCTTCATCATGGAATCAGGTGTGATCTCTTGGTTTAGCAGGAAGCAATCCTGTGTGGCACTGAGTATAGCTGAAGCAAAGAATGTCACAGCTTGTTCCGCTAGTTGTGACGTAGTATGGATGAGGAAGATACTATATGATTTATTTGATCTCCAATTGGATGCTACTTGTATACATTGTGACAACCACAGTTGTGTGAAGTTGTCAGAGAATCTAGTGTTCCATGACAAGTCGAAGCATTTTGAGATCAAGTATCACTATATTAGGGATATGGTGCAGAGGGGAGCAGTGAAGCTCCAATATGTTGCAACGAACGATCAGATAGCTGATGTGTTGACAAAGCCATTGGCTATGGTGAAGTTTCAGTACTTCAGGGAGAAGCTTGGTGTTCTCCATATCGAGGTTCCCTCCAAAGGGAAGTGATGAGTCCATGAGCCATTCTGACATGGTGAGAGGATTGGTTCCTTCTATGGTCAGATGTAAGGGCTGAGCCATTTTTCCATGGTGAGAGGATTTGTTCCTTCGATGTCAGATATGAGTGCTGAGCCATTCTGATATGACTGTAGGATTGGTTCCTACATGATGAGATATAAGGGCTATTTCCATTCTTAGAATGGAGGTGCTTGGTCATTTTCCAGGAAAACTTAGTCTGATACTAAGGTTCATTCTGATATGATTGTGAGAAGTGTTCTCATATGATAAGATATGAGTGCATGGTCATTCTAATGTGATAGACGGATGTGTTCCCACTTGAGCAGATGTAAGGGTTGAGCCATTTTGTCATGGCTAAAGGATTAAGTTCCTTCCATTTCAGATGTGAGTGCTAGCCATTCCAACGAGTAGTTTGGATGTAAGGGCTACTGCCATTCTCTTAGAGAATGGAGGCATGCGGCTAGTTATTAGGTAGCGCGGTCTAGTACTGGGGGCCATTCTAATGTGACTCTAGGATTGGTTCCTACAAGATCAGATGTGGGTGCATGCCTTTCTGACGAGTAGGTCAGATGTAAGTGTAGATCCCTTCCATCATGGTTGCAGGATGTGTTCCCGCATGGGTGGATGTAAGTGCAGAGCCTTTCCATCATGGTTGCAGGATGTGTTCCCGCATGGGTGAATGTAAGTGCAGAGCCCTTTAATCATGGTTGCAGGATGTGTTCACGCATGGGTGGATGTAACTGCAGAGCTCTTTCATCATGGTTGCAGGATGTGTTCACGCATTGGTGGAAGAGCAGATCCTTTTTAGCATGGTTGCAGGATGTGTTCTTGCATGGCTAAATGTGAGTGTTGGGCCTTTTTGATGTGATTATAGGATTGGTTCCTACATGATCAGATGTGAGTGCTGGGCGTGCCTTTCTGACGAGTAGGTCAGATGTAAGTGTTGGGTGGGCCATTCTGATGAGCAGGTCAAATATAAGTGCTGAAGAAGACCTACATGGAGGCTAATCCTACAACCAGCATGAAAAAGGGTTGGCTCTGTAGAACTTCCTATGACGAGAGAATCATGAGATAGCACTCGTGATGATCCTATGATGATCATCCAGCAGTGTTGATCCAGATCGAGTGATGATCCAGATCTAGTGATGATGTCCAGTGATGATCTATATTGAGTGATGATCTAGATCGAGAGATGAAGATGACTTGAATATGAATATGACTTGAAGATGTATATGGCGAGATGACCTAGATAAGAATACCAGTGATGAAAATTGTTTCAAGAGAATACCTTCCTAGTTAAGAGGGAGTGCGGATGTAATTGTAATTCATAATGTATTCACTTGTATTTCTTATCTATTCTAACCCAATGTTTATTCCAAGATGTAATTATTTCATGTCACGCCCCGATGTTCTGATTGGGAAGATCTATAATGTAAACAAGTCATGTCAATTCATTGTGGGTAACCCTCCTATTGTCTAAAGATTGAATTCCCCACATTTCCGGGGCACTAGGGTTATTAGACTCTCCTAGAGAGGCTGGACCTAGTAGGGTTTTAGTCATGCTGGGATTACTATAAATAGAGAGATGGACTCTCTATTTAACACACATCACATACACAATCAAGTGTAGCCCATAGTTGAGGAAGGAGAAGACACTGGGGCTAGATAAGAAGAAGGTTACTGTTGTCGGGAGATTACTTACTATTTTGGGTTTTACTATTTTGGTGTTGATTCTATCTCTGAGGAAATTGCGGGGTTTTCTCCATTTATGGTTTCCCCAAGGAAAAACACTGTGTTCATTGTCTCTTGTGTTTGATTTTTGTACTTGTTATTCTCTCAGTTAAAGATCCTAATAATTATAGCTTAATGTTGAAAAACTAACATGTCAACAATGCAAGGGGAAGTGCCAACTATGAAAAACCATCCAGACAATATAATCTTAGGTGATTACAGAGCTTTCTATACTATGAAGATATGATATACCCAACATAAATACCAAAATTGGATTTGGGCAAAGGATTCTTTGAAAATGGTAAACACCATCTTCTGGCCATTAACCCATCATAAACTTTTGATAGCTAAGAATCTAAGGAAAATATGGATCCATCGATCATCAATGTGTACTTTCTGAATCTAAAATAGAAACATCCAAGCATCCTTTTCTCGATTCTAAATTAATAGAGGATGTGTGGGGAATTATTCTGGTGGATACCAGAATTGCTGAGACATTGATAATTGAATTAAAATTCAACATATTTCCCCTTAACATCTGAACACAATGTTTCAAAGATATTCACTAGCAATTAGGATTGATTCTTATGCACCTTGGACCCTAGCTACAAACCTAGTACCAAACAGTAGGCATCCCTAGGGTGACATGCTAGGAAATTTTGCCTTCTAAACATGGGGTTTCCTCCTCTTACCCCCCTATTTGCATAGGGTGTTCACCTTATGTTTTCATACGAATGCCAAGTTGATTCTTAGATATTCTAGAAATGGAAAAGGGGTAGTTCTTCACATCTTGCAACATTGGGTCAACTTCAAACCATAGAAATAAATTGTCGTTTAGTTTTTGAAGCCATAGCAGTGAAAAAAGTCATCAAATAGTATAAACAAAGGTGAAATGTGCAAATCTGGGTGGTTCCCTCTGGGTTGAATCAGCCTCATGGATAGTTATGGGTACGTCCGAGCCTCCTAAAAGCCTTATAGAGTGATCCTTGACATTGTTTCAGCCATCAAACCGCATGCAACGACCCTACTTCTTAAATCCGGGTGTTTTTTAGACATTTATAGGTATTCTTATGGAGGTTATGTCCCCTAGGCACTCATTTGACTAGAGTTAGCAATAAAACTCCACCATGTTAAAATCTAGGCACACTTGGGCTCTTTTTCAACCCTCAGATAGTCATGTAAGAGTAATCTAAGTTGTTAAGTCTATGAGACAGCAGTGGAAAATCCTTGAAAAACAACATTTTTTGAAATATTTTGACATCCCTGTGCATGGTTGTAGCCTCCAAAAGGTAGCAAGTAGTATACTTTTCGATGTGGGCATGAATAACAACAACAAGCAGTCTTAAATCCCTAATTCTAGGCGCTTTCTAGGCATGAAAACATTGAAAATAGACCTATATCAAATTTGGGAATCATTCATGAGGTAAACACTCTTCATCTTGAGTTCTGAGTGTAATTCCACCATAAAAAATGTCCTGGTACTCAAATTTGGGCACCTTTTAGGCATTGTTTAGCAGAAATAGTGGTCAAAAGTTAGATTCCAGGCACTCAAAATCAATGACCAGTGAGATGTAGAAAATTCTAGGTTGAGATTGAAAGTAGAAGTAGCATCAAAACACAACTCTGAGCATAAACAATAGTAAAAATCAGCTAAAATATAAGTCTCGTTAGTTTTGATTTTTATGTGGCAAGGATCACCATAAAGGAGCCACTATGTAGCCCTTTGAAATGTTCAATTCAACCACATGTTTGACATGAAACATGATGAATATCCTTGAAATGATTGAAAACAAAAACCCAAAAGGCCTAGTTTTAATAGCTTGATTCATAAATATTAGAGGTAGATATATCATATATAGTATAGCCTATTATCAAAAACTCAAGTGAATCAATCACGTGGTTGTGAATATCTGAAAATCAAGGTAAAATTCCTTTAAAATCATGAGAAATTGTTATCATTTCAATAACATTGCAGCGTTCTAATCATCATCCTTTACTCTGCCTTTACAAATTAGTAGACTATAGAGTGTGAAGAATTAGATAATTCACATCATTTTGGTAAAACCCTAGGCATGTCGCGAGAACCCTAAATTCCTTTGAAATATCCAATAAAATTCCCAAGGCTCTAATCTTAAGAGGAGGATTGTGCTATTTGAATTTACTTGTAACCACTTTGCTAACCATTGGAGACTATTACTAAATGATGAATATGAGTTGACTGATGTTTTTTTAAATGCGTTTCGCACTTGATGCTTTAAATCTTAATCATACCTGCCATCTAGGTTGTACAGTGCTTAACATTTATCTTAATGTTTTATTTCCAATATTATGGAAGTCAAACTACATTTTGGGTAGATAAGCTTTAATTTTAAAGGATATTGTGCATATTATACAGGGATTTTCAGAGATAAAACTCATATAGTTAGAATATGTATGATTAGTTTGAAAAATAAGCTAAAACCCTAAAATGACCTTCGAGGGTAATATGTATTGAAGTCTATCCTCTTAGAATGAGATAATCATGATTCATAAGTGGCTCATGTGGACCTCTGAGGCCATTGACAATGTGGGTACCTATTAAGAACTCTAACTCCCTCATGCCCCTGCCTCATTAATAAATAGAGAGACTATACAACACTACGCATGGCTCAAATGTCTATACAATAATCTCACTATCACTTCTCTGGGATAAAATATATAATCAGAATGTCTTGGTTCAAATATATAATAAGAATGTATTAAAATGTTCAAGAAACAATCTCAATCCTTAATGTCAAGTAGCAATCTCAATCCTTGATGCATTCATAGACTGGTGGAACTCCTCTCTTATGCACCTTCGGGAGTTTGCTTCTGTGAGCTTGTAATAGACACAAATTCTCCAAAGATGGATGTTATCATAGAATTTCCTATATTTGTTAAATGGGTTATTTGAATGATCTTGAAATACACATTTTATTCGGATATTTACTAGACTTCTTGGAAGTTTTCTTACTTAACTCCATCTATTGTATAACATTCAAAAAGAGTAAAATAGTTGTCATCCATATGGGCTGAAAAACACAGTCAATTTCTTTTTATTCTAAGTTTATGTGGCTATAAGATTAATTCTACTTTAAAAAAACACATAGCTTCCCATCCTACTTGAAAAATATTCACATATCATAGCTTCTTCACAGAGATCAAACTAGAATATAAATGGGTATATAGTGATGTTCACAATAATTGGATTTCCTATTAACATCTATTCAATCCAATTAAAATTATCAAACTTGTGTTAAATAAATATAAACTGTTTATGTGACTATTCCTTTTTCCACTTCTAAACCACGGTCAAAAAAATTATTTTATGTAAACATAAGATATACATCCTAAAATTTCATAACTATTAGTGGTTACAAGATTAATTCTATATAAACATGAGAGAGACAACCTCAAAATTAATAACCAACAGTCATAGGATGAGTTCTATATAAACATGAGATATACATCGTAAGGCTTCATATATATACATTTGTCATGCTTTGAACAAATATGCAATAACAGATGGATTACCTACTTCAGACAAACTATAAGATGCACTGACTTCTGTAATTTCTATTGATACAATTAATACCTCCAAAGATTTTCATATATCCCAAAATAAATTCCCATCTCCAAATATTTTGATAAATCACACCACAAATCCGAAAATAAAATAAAAATAAAATAAAGAAACATCAGAAACATGGATCTGAAACAATTTATACATCAATACTCACTGAAATATGTAAAAAAATATAGCATGAATCTATTGATCTACTAATTCTACGGTGAAACATATAAGCATAGTCCTCTCACCCTTATAACTTCAAATTCGTGCCCTTCAAACACATGAAAGAATATCGCTGCAGGAATATTGCAGAAAAACAAATCCAAAATCTCGGTGGCCCTACCCATATTTCCCATCACTTTGCTCTTCATGGGTGAAATATTTATGGTCTTCCATGGAAAAGTGCAACATTAAGTAGCATGGGTCATCCTATACATTTTGAGTTATGGCTCTATCAACATTAAGTAGCATCGGTCGTCATATACTTGATCAGTGAGAAAGGTGTTTCTTGTTTCTGTGTGTGAGAGGGACAAACATCGGTATCCAGGTACCTATATGAATTTTTTCTTTCTTATTAGAAAAATGCATGAGATATCTTGGAAAGGGTATGCAATGGATTTAGTAAAATCTATTAGTGAACTTAAACACATTGAGGGGTCAGCCTTTCCATCTAGGCATTTTTCCCTTAAAAATGGTTTTGTTAAACTTAGTACCATTGATTACTGAAATCAGTAGTGGATGAATGCAACAGAACTTAAACACATTGATGGGTCAGCCTTTCCATCTAGGCATTTTTCCCTTAAAAAATGGTTTTGTTAAACTTAGTACCATTGATTACTGAAATGAGTAGTGGATGAATGCAACAAGGATTACAAGATGAATTGGACACTCTACACTCCATTATCAACGTGATCTTGACATTTTTTAATTTATAGTAAAAAAAGTGAAAAGATTCCTTTATGCTTCGAGTCCCATGAGTCTTCACGAAAGCACGATTCTATATTAAAGGCAATTTTAGGGTAGTAAAAAGAAAATGACTCTCTACACAACATGCAATTAAACACTAGTAAAATAATCATCAACAGTTTTCTTCATCTAGACTAGCATTCAACGATTAATGCAAAATAGCACAAGAAAACAAAGTCTCTTACCTAAGTAAAATTGATCAGTATCCAGATCATCAATCACCTCAATCAAATCGACAATATTGGGGTGGTCCAACCTTTTCATAATTGAAACCTGAAATACCAAATACAAATGTCAAAAGAAACAATGACACGGTACCCCAACTATCCTGCTACAGCCCTAAAATATTAGAATAAAAGTTAATAGTTCCAACCTCTCTTAGAACATGGGTCAGAGCAGTTTCCGGAGGTGCCACACGCACTTTGGAAAGGCTTTGGAGGTGCCACACACACTTTGGAAAGACGATGCCCATGAAAAACGTGCATTTACAATCCATAACGATCATATCAAAGCAAAATTGGTGTTAGAATGAGGATGTATGTATTCATTTTACATGATTGCTCGCAAGTAGAAAACCATATTGTAGGGGTTGAAAATTGAACGAAAGGGCAACATGAAATTTTATTCCCGCAGTCATATATCATGTAGGTCCATACTTCTAGCATTAGTTTTAGGTCTTCAATGGTAACATTTGAAAGATTTACATTAAGGTCTATAGATAAAATGTATAAACCTTTTACATGTAGTACTACACTGTTATTTCATTTTCATATATTCTTTCTTGGTTAGAAATTGTCTCTTGTGTAGGAATTCTTCAATTTCATCTTCTTTTATATGCCTTGTGTTATCTTTATGGTTGTTTTTCATTTTTATCCTAGGGTTTTATTTTTTTATTTTTCTTAAGGTTCTTATTTGAGTTCATAAACTTAGTATTATCTTTTTTTTTCCTTGTACCCTTGTGTGTCATGATTTCTATTATGATTTCTTTTTGAAAGCTCAAATCATTTATCATTTAAAGTTATGGGCGTGTATTAGAGTAAGAGATTTTATGAAAATTAATTATAAACTTGGTTATATAAACTAGCAGCATATCTTAGAAGGAAAACATTGCATCGCTTCGAGTTGGTTTGATTCATGATATTACTTTAAATCTTAATAATGGAATGAAAGTACATGGATATATTAAACACATGGCGAAGATTGTAGACATGGAAAGGATGGTACTATGATTTAATGCATTATCATTATTCTTTGAAGGCAATTCTAAATGATGTATGAACCTGTTGATCGTGGCACACTCTGTGCTTTCAGAAGTGTTTTGTATAAGTTCAAGGCATTTGACATTATTTAATATGACGGACATATGGTACCAGTATTGACAGTGTTGACAGTGACATGATTAATATTACATTGAACATCTTCTATGCTGCTGTATCGAATTACATTCAGTCTGCATTGTTTGTATTATGAGAAATTTGTAGAATGCCGAAGGTAGCAAAAGAGAAAGATGCAGATATTATGGTGAAATGAAGACCAGTAGGTTTGATCCGTAGACTGGAACCAGATAATACACAATGGATAATGCAATTTTTGAGATCAGCTCAGTTAGTGAGAAACGGGGGTTGGTTTCCCTTGTGTGAGAAATTGCAGGGTTATAATACGCAGGTGACTCGGGTTTTCATTAAAAATTACAAAGATGGAGTGGTTCAGTTCAAAAATTTGAAGGTTACGGTGGATGAAGAATCTATTGCAGAAGCAATAGGGGTTCCAGCACAAGGAGAAAAGTGGTTCAAGCAGCAATATTTTCAAGGCAATTATGGTGAGTTCTTTTTGCCAAGGTTTGAGAAATTGGACTGGAAAAATGGTATTCATGTAAGTAAAATCAAACCCAATTGGAAAATCCCATTGGAAATGGTTCAAAATTACATCACCTATGAAGGTCGCTATGATAGAATCCTCAAGTGTCATTTGAGATTGGTAATACATCTTAATGGGAGTTTAAAACTTAATCTTCCATTTTATCCATTAAAAATCCTGCAAAATATGGTCACATGGGTTCACACCCATCCAGAACACACTGCTCGTTCTATATATCACCAGGGTTTGATCAAGTTGTTGTTGATTTCACAATTGAGTAAATAAGGACGGAGTTGGGAGAGTTTTTTGTCTAAATTAGGGTTTGAAGAAAAGGTCGATGAAGAAGGAAAAAGGGTAGCAGAGGATTTGAATCAGCAAATGGAAAAACATGAAGAACAGACTGAACATATTCCAGAAGAAGGAAAGGATTTCATAGAAGAGCCAAAGTAAACGAATAACTTGTTTCCAGAAACTTCAGCTATAGATGAAACATCAAGTAAAAAGCTAAAAGAAGATCATAAAAAACCTGATACGTTAATCATGGTTATAAAAAATATAAATTCAAAGAAAGAAGAACGAATTCGGGTTTTAAATCTAGAAGGAATTCGGGTTTTTAAATCTAGGACTAGGCTAAGGAGCAAGATGGAGGCAGAAATGGAATTAATACATAATCCTAGGGGTAGAATGAAGATTGTGGAGAGCTTGTGATTGTAAATGATTCCTTCAGTGAGGAAACTATACATGCATCCAAGGAGCAGTACTATTTAGAAAATGAAAACTTCATTGATCTTCAAGGTATTTCAGGATGTATACCTGAAATGTTTTGTACAAGTAAAAAGGTATATTCTGAAAACTATTCAGTCTCAAATTCTCTACAGGAAGATGAAGTTCTTATGAATGAAAAAGTAGTTGAGATAGTTCCAGAGTTAAACCAGATTAAAAAGTCTCTACAGACATACAAGGAACAAACTAAGTTTTTGCAGAATATCAATGAAAAACTGATGATTGCAAATATAAGGTTACGGGAACACTTGGAGGAAAAAGAAACCGATTACCAAAATCTACTTTCAATATCTAAAGATATCTTGAAAGAGAAGAGAGCTATCCAGAAGCAATATGAACACATGAAGACCCAGAGCAAAGAAGTGCATAATCAAATGGAGAATAAGGATGTTGAATATGCCAAGTTGCAGAAAAGATCCCAGGTTTTAAGTGATCTGACTGTTTTAGCAGAAGCTTCTAAGAGTCTTTAGATGACAAAGACTTAGACTGATAGTTAGTTTTGAAAGTATGACAGATGTCTATTGTTATTCTATTTTTATTACACTTGTATTAAGTCCGATTTTGAAGATCTGAGACTTTTCTATTTTTGAAGAATTCGATCCATGAAAATAGGATCTGATGGTTGTTTCAAAAACTTAGAATTTTTTGTATATAAGGGCCAGCAGTTAGATGTGGTAGGGGTGGCAATCATAGATGGGAATTGAATTTTTAATATGAACTGTAATACATAAATACTCTTTGCATCTTTAATACAGAACTTACATTGATATGATTATGATCATGAGCTTATTTTGTTTTCTTTTATGAATTATACCTTTATTATGGTTTTTTCCTGTGAATGGTCATATTAAAATCCATTCCAAGATTCTTATGATAAAGTGCAGTTATCATTTAATACTTAGTGACAAAACCAAGTTCATTTCATAAATTCATGCTCGTAATCCCTTCTGTTATTGAATTTTGTATCTTACTTTATGTCATACAGTTCTGTGATGGTTATTTGATTTCCCAGTACCTTTGATTACATACCAGTATTATTTTGATTTGATTTCATTATATTGAATTATATTTAATATTTCTCTGAGCTTTAACCCTAGTAGTCTAGGTTCAACTTTATGGATAACATCTTTAGTCGTCGTTGCCAGGGACGGAGAAACGAAAGCACATCTTCCCTGGGTATTCGACATCTTTATGTATCTGATTTTGGAGGGTGAACAAGATCAGTGAGACATGTTATAGACTACATCAGTCACCTACAGAAAGTTACAGTGGCTTCAAAAAGGATAGGAACTTGAGGAAATCCATCATCACCTTTATATCTAGGAGACTCAGATCATGAACAGATATTAAAAGAAGCTAGGCAAAGGTTAAGTTCTACCTCATTAGAAAAATTTAAACATCCTTCATCCTTGGAGATTCTTGAATCTTCATTTTTTCTTGTTCCTTCTTTTGATCCACATTCTGAGAAAGGAAAAGAAGAATTAGATCTGCTATTTACCCCTTCTCAAGTAGACAATTTCCAAGTATTCACAAATCCTTTGTTATCTGAGGAGGTTAAACTTGAAGCATTATAGATAGGGGCTTCTTCTTTGCTCTCATCCCACATACCGTTTGCAAAGACTATCCTAGTGAATCAGCCAAATCCTAGTAATTTTCCTCCTTCATCACAACATTCAAGCACCAATCAATCTAATTCAAGTTCAAATATTTCCAGCCCTAGAATGGCTCATCCTCAAAATAGGATGGCTGCTATGGTAGCAGCAAGATATGCCCTGCTAGTTTTTCCCCAGCCTCTCAATTCTCTCCCAGGAGTAGATTACCAAAAATATCTTCCAAGATTTAATGGTCAAGGAGATGTTACAACATAAGAGCACTGGAATACATACTTGAGTTATGCAGACAATCAAAATTTTGAAAATGAAGATGTTTGGATGAGGGTTTTTGTTCAAAGTTTAGATGGTGAAGTGAGAAAATGGTTTACAGAATTACCACCAAACTCTATAGATGGTATAGATGCTTTAGAAGAGTTTTTCATGAGACAATGGGGAGATACTAAATATTATTTATACTACATTACAGAGTTTGGATCATTGAAAAGAAAGAAAGATGAAGCTGTGGGAGATTTTTCTAAAAGGTTCAATAAATTGTATAGTAGAATACGAGCTGAAATAAAACCCCCTAAGACATCAGCAAAGTTAACTTATGCAAACTCTTTTGATCATGGGTTTTCTTTGTTGCTGAGAGAAAGAAAGTCTGTGTCACTTCTAAATATGCAAGATGCAGCATTGGAAGTGGAGTCTAATAGCTTGGCTTCAAACAAACTAAAACAGGAAACAGAGTATCAAATTGTAGATAAAAAAGGTAAAAAAAGAAATTACTCCATCCAATCCTACAGGAAGAGCTTCAGACAGTAAAATGGATGAAATGAATAAAATCATTAAAAATTTATCTGTTAAGATTGATAGCTTGGATTTGGGAAATAAAAATCAGAACAAGCCTATACCTGAAGGAGAAAGAAATCAAAACCAATTCAAAAGACCTTTTGTCCCTAGGTTTTTGCCAAGAGAAAGAAGAAATAATGATATTCAGAGGGAGAGGAGAGAAAATGAAGAGCAGAGGATTCAACCTCCATTTCAAAATAATTATGTGAGAGATGATGAGTCATATGAGATAGATGAAGGGGAGTTTGATGATTTGGAAGATCAAGAACATAGTATTAGTGAATTTGATGATGATTCTTCTTCTCATTTTTTGACTAAAGTTGATTATCATCATGCTACAGTACTGGATCATTATGAAGAAAATGATTATCAAATGTCCATGCCTGAAATTTGCCAAGAGATTCCACAGAAATCATATGCTCTTAGACCAGGGGTAAAACATGCAACATAGGCTAAGAAGATTGTGAAAAATGTTCCTCCTAAACAAAATATGCCTTCAAATCGGAAACAAATTGTTAAAGAGAAAAGAGATGAAGTGGCAAGGGTGGAAGAAGTGAATAAACCTGTAGGTGGGTTTAATTTGGAGCATGAACTTAATAAGGTTAAGATCCCTGTTCCTTTAATAAGGTTGATAAAAAACAAAGATTACAGGGAAGCAACTTTTAAAACTTTTAAAAATGCAGTGAATTCTATCCCATATGATGAAATAAATTTGCAAGATGAAAAACCTACTATCATTGTGGGTTCTAAAACTTTTGATCATCCTGATGATAATTCAGAATATCCTTCTCCTTTTTATATGACTCTTTCAGTACATGAGAAATTAGTACACAATTGTCTTCTAGATTTAGGAGCTTCACATAACCTCATGCTAAAAGCAGTCATGGAAGCTTTAGGTATGAGTGTTACTAAACCATATCATGATTTGTATGCATTTGAATCTAGGGCAGTGAAGTGTATTGGGGTTATTAAAGATCTTGTGGTAAATTTGACTCAAGTACCTATGAAGAGCGTATTCATGGACATAGTTGTCGTAGACATTTCTCCTAAATTCGGTATGCTATTGTCTAGATTTTGGGAAAAGAGAGTAGGAGGAACTCTGTAAATGGATCTTTAATATGCTACAATTACAGTGTTTGGAGGAGAATTTAGAATACTTTATAAAGAAGTGCAAATGGCATATTTGGTAAGTGACAGTAAACATCCTAATAATCATCAAATTTATTCAATTGATGAGAAACTTGGTTCTTGTATGTTGCAATTAAGTGATGAGGTTGAAGGACTTTTACAAGTGCACAAAGATATTCTCGTTCAGATAAAGAAAGAAAAAACAGACGGTTTATGGCAGATGTATTTTGATGGTTTGTCAAGTAAGGAGGGAGCAGGAGCAGGAGTGTTACTGATTTCAGCTGGAGGTGAGGTCATTTCTCTTATGTACAAGTTGGAATTTAAAACAACCAATAATACAATTGAGTATGAGGCTTTGATTCTTGGATTAAGAGTATAAAAATATTTGGTTATTCAAGAGCTTGTTGTGTTTGGTGACTCCAAATTAGTAATCCAACAAGTAAAGAATGTTTACTAGGTAAAGAAACATTTATTGAAAGTTTATAGAATTGAGGATTGGGATTTAATAGAAAATTTATTTATAGCTTTCAATATAACTTTTGTTCCAAGAGAATATAATGAAACAACTGATTCCCTAGCCTTAGCAGCAGCTTACTTTAAGGTTCCAAAAGTGACACATTTGAAATATCCAATTGATGTGAGGTACAAGCCATCTGTTCCAAATGATATTAAACACTGGAAATTTTTTCATGATGAGCTGGAGATAAAAGAATTTATGGAGTTAGTAGGTGAATTTTCAAATGACTTAGTTGATCAAGAATAGGATTTTGAATTAATGGAAAATGAACCTTGTATAAATGATTCAATAGCTGATCATAAGATTGTTGAATTAAAAGGAAATTTCATTCCTAACAGACTTGTTCCACTTGAAGAGTTGTTTTCAAAGGATGATACATTGTTGAAGCCCACCTTGCAGACCACTAAAGAAAATATTATAGATTATAACATTGGTGATGAAGTTGAACCTAAAATGATCAGAATGTCAAAATCACTGTCAGAAAAGGAAAAGAAAAAATATATTAGCTTACTGAAAGAATTTGTGGACATTTTTGCTTGGTGATATAAAGATTTAAGAACTTATGACTCAGCATAAAATTCCATTGAAACCAAATACTAAGCCTTTTAAACATAAACTTAGAAGGCTTAACCCAACATTGCTGCAAGTAATTGAAAAGGAGGTAAAAAAATTGATGGATGCATAAATTATTGTACCTCTGAAATATTCCCGATGGATTGCAAACTTCGTGCCTATACATAAGAAAAATGGAGAAATAAGGCTTTGTGTTGACGTCCGCAACTTGAATAGATCTTGTTTGAAAGACAATTATTCATTACCAAAAATTGATCAGATTTTGCAGGGAGTTGTAGGGTCTCATAGAATTTCAATGATTGATGGTTTTTTTGGTTATAACCAGATTGCAGTATAGCCTAAAGACAGGGAAAAAACAGCATTCACAACTCCATGGGGTACTTTTATGTACGACAAAATTCCTTCTGGGCTTATGAACGTAGGTGCCACATTTCAAAGGGCTATGGACATAGCCTTTCCGGGGGAGAATGAAAAATTCGTAGTAATATAGCAAGATGATATCATAGTGTTCTCCAAGTCTTATGAAGATCATCTGAAACATCTAAGATAGGTTTTTACTAAGTGCCAAAAATTTGGTTTTTCATTAAACCCAAAGAAATATCACATTGCTATGACAAAAGGTAAGTTGTTAGGGCATATTGTTTCTGCTGAAGGAATCAAAATAGATCCAAAACGAGTAAAAGCCGTCTTAAAAATTACTATTCCTAGAAATAAAAAAGAGATTCAATATTTCATTGGGAAAATTGATTCTTTAAGATGCTTCATTCCTAATTTCGCAGAAATCATCAAACATATGACTAAGATGCTCAAGAAGGATAGGGAGGTTAAATGGTCAGATAAGGCTAGACAGTCATTTGAAGCAATAAAGCATGCATTTATAGAAGCACCAGTATTGATAGCTCCAGATTATACTAAGGATTTTCCAATTTTTTCATTTGCATCTGAAGATACCATAGCTGCTATGTTATTGCAAAAGAATTCAGATGGCTTGGAACAACCAATTTATTTTTTTAGTAAAACATTAATAGATTCATAGCTTAAATATAATACAATGGAAAATCAAGCATATGCATTAGTTAAAGCTCTTGAATTTTTTAGAATATAGGTTTTACATTCCAAGATTATGGCATATGTTCCAAGTTCAGCAGTCAAGGAGATTTTAGTACAACCTAACAGCGAGGAGAAAAGAGGTAGATGGATAGAAAAGGTTATGGAATATGACATGGATATTAAACAAACAAAATTAGTGAAAGGCCAGGGCTTAGCCAAGATTCTGACAAAATCAAATTGTCAGGTATTAAATCTTCATTTGATGGCAGAAAATTTAGAACAAGATATGGAAACAGAATACAGTAAGCAGCAGATTTATAGCAGGTATTCTCATTCTTCTTGGTATAAAGAAATTGTATATTTCCTTTTATATTTACAATGCCCTCCAGAATTGAATAGAAATGAATGTAGTTCATTAAAACTTAAATCAATGAAATACGTTTTAATGGATCAAGTCTTGTACTAGAAAGATCCTGGAGGAATATTGTTGAAGTGTTTGGAGAAATCAGAAGTTGATGTTGTTACTGCTGAATTGCATAGTGGAGTATGTGGTGGGCACAAGTACTGGAAAGCAACTGCATTTAAAATCCTAAGAGCAGGATATTATTGGCCTACTCTTTTCTTAGATGTATATCATCAGGTCAAAGCATGTGTGGAGTGTCAAAAGTTTGCAGGTAAGCATAAACTTCAGTCATTACCCTTGAAACCTATAACAGTAAACTTTCCATTTCAGCAGTGGGGTTTAGATTTCATAGGAGAAATTCATCCTCCTTCTAGTGGTCAGCACAAATGGATTTTAACTGCCACTATTTTTTTCACTAAGTGGGTGGAGGAAATCCCGACACGGAGAGTAACTGAACAAGTCATAATTAATTTCCTTCGGGAAAATATTCTTAGCAGATTTGGATGCCCTAGGAAATTAATTACCGATAATGCTCTTGCTTTTAAATAAAAAGATATGGTGAATTTTTGTGAAGAAAATAATATTAGCTTGAAACAATCCACACCATATTACCCATAGGGTAATGGATTAGCAGAGTCTAGTAATAAAAATATTGTGAATAGTATCAAGAAAATGTTATTTGAAAATAAATGGAGCCGGGATACCAAATTAAAATTTTCTCTTTGGGCTGATAGAGTAACTATAAAGAAGTCAATTGGGACATCCCCTTTTCAATTGGTATATGGAGTTGATGCTTTGTTTCCTATTCAATTAGCTTTGCTAGTAATTAAATTCTTGTAGGAAATAAAAGAAGAACCTGATGATATAAGAAGAAGAATGCATCAGATAATCCAACTGCAACAAGAGAGAGAAACCATTGAAAACACAGCTGAGATGCACAGGAAAAAGGTGAAAGAAAGTTTCGATAAGAATGTTAAAAAAGATGTTTTTGTAATGGGTGACCTTGTTCTCAGATGCGATGCATGAAAGGACGAAAAAGGTAAGCATGGAAAGTTTGATAATTTGTGGATAGGGACTTTTACAGTGATTAAGATTGTGGGAAATAATACTTTTGTTTTACAGAATTTGAGTGGTGAGGAGGTTGCAGGTCCAGTGAATGGACATTTTGTAAAATATTTCCACACATATTGAGTGGCAGAAGGTCATTGTACATATTCATTATAAATATCATTTTAGTTTCATGAATAAGACTCCAACCCAATAAGACAGAAGTTATGACTTTAGCATATTTCAGAAGGCACAAGTCAAGATGTTCTTAAAGCCTCACAAGGAGAGCTTTGTCCCCAGTTAGAGCCAGATGTTATCTCTATGGTTGTTTTTCATTTTTATCCTAGGGTTTTTCTCACACCCCCAGTTTTGACCCCATTTGCATGATGTATAAAATGTAATTAATCATGGTGGGGAGCTCAAGGAAAAAGCCCCACCATCGATTTGGTCGTGTATGTTCGGCAATAGGGGTAGTGCCGATGGTCTATCATGCTATGTGGCACATTATAATTTGGCATCATGTAAATACGCACATCAAATAAAATAAACCCACGACAAGCTACCGCAATGCAACGTTAAAATGAAAAGGGCATGATTCCAAAGGATAAGGGGTGGGGAATGTCAAACTTTGGTTATGGGAAAAACCCATGTTTCACCACCTTTGTTTTTTGTCACCTTGTTGTCTCATCCAACCTTGTCAACCTCTTTAATGCTTCAGCTAGTGGTTGAGGAATGAGGGCTGAGTGGTTAAGGGCATTTATTGCTGGAGAAAACGTGGGTAAAGAGGCAAGCAATTCCTCCATCTTCCACACGAATCCATTCTCCCCATGGTTGGTTGCTCTCATGGCTGGTCTGTTCTTCCTAACGTAGAGGTCTGTTCGTCCTCCCTATGGCCTGTTGATCCACGCGTAGAGAGAGAGGCTATTTTCCCTTCACGCGCAGGCTGAAATCCTAACGTAGGGATCCGGTATTTTTTCTCGTGTATTTTTGCTGTTGGGTGCAAGTTTTTCCTCACGCACAGACCATTGAGGTTGATTTCCCATGTGAGAGCCATGCTCACTGTTTTGTTTTGGGGCTGTTGTCTTCCCCATGTGTTTTCATGTTAGTTGTGGTGTCCAACTGTGTTTTGGGCCACTGGGTATTTGTGGTGAGCCGTTTTTCTGCTGTGGTCTGAGTTTGAGTCTCCCATAGCTATGCTAGGAGCTCTGTTTCTTGTCCACTGTGGTCTGTGAATTGTTGCCATTATTTGTTGGTTGATTGGGTTGTTGTTGTTCCCCTGGTTTGGGGTGTTGTTGCTGAGTTGTTTTGTCCACGATAGGGCCAAGAACAACTCCGTGTTGCATTGTGCGCTTTAGCTGTGCTCATCTACTATTTGGGACTGTCACCGGTTGTTTTCCTTCTTCATAAGAGCTTTGAAGGGATTGTTGCTGCATGTATGCAGTGGTCTGCCTTTGGGATGCGTTGCTTGGCTGATTTGTGGACAGCCTGATAAACCCAACGGTGCTTGCCTGCTATTTTGTGTCCCCTTGGCTATGTGTAAGCCTGCAATTGACCCTTATTCCGGAGGAATCATGCCCAGCTCGGGGGTGGCAGCGTTGCTGAAAGATTGATGAGCACGCTGGCCTATGGTTGGGTGGAACGTTGCAGCGACATAGCTGGTTGCGGGATTCTTCACCAAAAGATAAGCCTGCTGTCTATATTTCATCTCTGCAATTATATATTGATGTCAATTGTTAAATTATGATGAACATGTTTATGCTGGAAATCTATGTGTGTTGCTTCCGCTGTATGATTGAGGATTCAGGCATTTGTGTATGCTTAGGCATCTTAATATGCATCCTGTAGGTTTTTTAATTTCAGCATGGAATTTTCATGTTCATGTTCATGGGGCTGTTTTCCCGGTCGTGTTTGATGTGTTGGTCGCTTCCTCTTCGCCAGTCTGAGGGATGGGGATGTGACAGAATGGTATCAGATCTTGGGTTGCTGCAATGGGCCTCTATGGGCCAAGAAAGAGCCACTGATAGAGGGCAGAATTACCCTCTATGTCCAGCAGAACAGCAGTGAGCAAACAAATTCAGAAAAACGGTCTAAGTGTGAGCAGTCGGACCACTGGAGGAAGTGGAATTCCACCGTTTCGGAAGGTTTCATGAAGATCCCATCCGCCGTTTCGGAAGGTTTCGTGAAGTTCCCGTCCGCCGTTGCGGAAGGTTTGACGATCTTCCCATCCGCCATTGCGGACGGCGAAGCGATTCTGCGTCCGACGTGAGAGTCATCTGACCGCCGATGCCGGAACCGTTTGGGGAAAGACATGAAAATTTGTCTAAGTGTCGGAATGATCGGAAGGGAGAGTGGTCCAACGTCTGATGTTAGGAAATTCCTCTGACGTCCGACGTTCAAGTGGTTCTGAGTGCCAAATAGAAAGAGCCGATGAATTGGGCATTCGCCGTTGCGGACGGCGAAGCGATTCCGCGTCCGATGTGGAAGTCATCCGACCACCGATGCAGTAATGGGTCTGATTGCCGACGAAAAGAATTTTTGAAAATTTTCCTAAGTATTGGGGCAGTCGGAAGAGTTGGTGAAGTCGACGTTCACCGTTGCGGGTGAAGAAGCAATGAGGCTTTCGATGGGAAAGTCTTCCGATTTCCGATGTGAAAGTTCGCCGACGTCCGACGTCCGCCGTTGCAGACGAGAGAAAGCTTCCAAGGAGCCGCCGTTGCGGAAGCGAAAGCGTTTTGGCTTTCGATGTAGAGAAGCTTCCGGGAGCCGATTCTGCGGCTGCGAGATTGGTTTGGGAGCCGATTTAGCAGACGTGATGATGGTTTCGAGAGCCGATTCGGCGGAAGATCTAGTGAAACAAGAGACAATTCAGCGGACGGGATAAGGGTCCCGAGAGCCGATTCTGCGGCTGTTTTTCAGTGAATTTTAGGGCTGAAAAGGAGAAAAATGGTAGCGAGCTAATGCGCCAGATTGTGCGAAAATCATGTTTTACAAAAAAAAAACCAAGGCGCTACCCTCGACCCGCTCTGTAGTGGCGCAAGGAAGCCACAAGGGGCAAGCCCCCTTGACCCCCGTCGTCCCTTGGGACAGTCGTTCTCGTGAGAAGGAAAATACTGTGTTTTGGGAAAGAGTTGAATCAGAGGGATTTCACAAAGGACAAGAGGGATGCCAAAAATGCAGCTGCCAAAATGGCTCTGAGATCATTGGAAGAATGTGAAAATTCTGCTTTGTAGTAGTGTAATGAAAGTGCCGAGATTAGTGAAGGTCTTCCTTCTTGGAAGTGGTGTGGTTTTCACATCCGAGGTCGGAATGATGCATGTGAATAGGCGTTGGAAAGCTTATCCAGCAAGGAACAAGGATAAGCGACCGGAATCTGAGCATGAAGCAGCAAAGTGCTAATGATGGCTGCTGCAATCAAATGGAAAAATATGGACAATTGCATGCCCAGGGGCAGCAAGGACTAGGAAGTCAACCAGCTGCTGTGTGAAAAAGGAATTTCATGCGAAGATGAGGGATTTGAAAGGGAACTTTTCATTAGACCCTATCTTGCTGATTATAACTACATTTCTTAAGTTTATGCTTGAATTGCATGGGGATATGTATTGCATGCATAGGACATTGCATGATTGATAAGAACATTGGAAATTTTATATATTTATAATGAACCACTAATGATGATCATTTCTTTGATGTTGGCATTAGTGGGAAAACCAACGATGACATGGACCGAGCTATATATGTTGTTGATGCTGATGGAGTGTGACCAGCAACTCTATGGAGAAGGGATAAGGCAACGAGTCCATAACAAAAATTGGTGAGCAGATGCTGCAATCTCCTGCAAAGGACCGACCATAGTGGTCATGTCAAGGGTGTAAGTAAGACCTATGCAGGTAAGAGTTGCTTATGACAAATTCCATGGATTGGTAGAGGTAAGAGACCTAATACCATGTGAATATTGGAATGTAGAAAGGTGTCATTCCTATACATGCTAATGATATTGATTATAGTAATGCATCCTATACGAGGTAGTCATGGTTAGGCCATGGTATGGTTGAATGCATAGTATTCCTGAATCAATGCAAGGTAGCGTTGAATGGACATGCATTAAGAAGATTTTATGAATCTTGTTGTTATGCATTGGATGTATGCCAATAAAGGGCATGAATGACTAATTGCATAAGCATAGGTGCAAATGTTGTGATGCATTGCATGAATGCATTGAGATGAATGCATGTAATATTATGAATGACTAATGGATGAAATGATGAATTCATGACAATTCAAGAACCATTTCAGAGATTGTTATGAATGCAGGATGGTCATGATCAATTGGCTGCCAGAAATGCTCTATTGAAGAGCAAGGTGGTATGAATGATATGCTTGTGAAGTAAGGGTATCTAAACCCTTATTTAAATTGCATGAATTTTGTGACTATACCTTGCAATGTTAGCATAATAATGATTGCATGAAGTAAATGTGTTTGGTATATATTGATGTGACTAACAGTTGGAAGTATTTGAATTTTATAAATTCTGAAAATACTTCAGAGAAGGTTGTAGCAATGAGAATTTATATGCATCTAGACTTACCAGGTGATTGGTTGATTGAAACTCATGTTTCAGGTAGATTACTTCGAGCATGGCATTGAGAGGTAAGATCCTGACCCATGCTAGAATCTACCATATGATATGCATAATAGGTTGTTAAAATTCGAATTGTGAATTCCGGATTTGAGAAATTGCTGACAACCACTAGTCACTATTGGCTTGCATAAGCTTGTGTTTGGATGTTTGAAGCTTATGTTTCAGGTAGATTATTCCAAGAATGGCATTGAGAGGTAAGACCCTAACCAATGCCAAAATATACCACATGAAAGAGGTTGTTAGGATTCGAATTGTGAATTTCAGATTTGAGGAATTGCTGAGAACCACTAGCCACTGTTGGCTTGCATAAGATTGTGTTTGGTTGGTTGAAATTCATGTTTCAGGTAGATTATTTCGAGCATGGCAGTGAGAGGTAAGACCCTGACCAATGCCAAAATCTACAATTTATGAGAAGAAGTCTCATGGTTGTGAAAGTGGTTGATATGCATAATGGGTTGTTAAATTTGAGTTGTGAATTTCGAATTCAAGAAAGTGCTAACGACTACTAATCATTGCTGGCTTGTATGAGATTGTGTTAGGAGGGACACATGGTAAGTGGGTATTCATGTTATGATAGTAAGCATAAAAGTATAATGGGCATAGTAATGCTGCTTACCAGAGACCCACAATTGAGCAAGTCAATTTCTGTAGTAGATAGAATCGCAAATCCTTATTGAATTTGATTACTAATGTCATTGCTTGGTTATGGAACAATTAATTTGGATTGTAGTATCAGGTAATGATTGACTGTTTGGCTATTTGATGAATGTGTCAGGGGTACACACTGCAGGAAGACCATGTGTGATGGCCTGCAGAAGCCAAACTTCATGGGAAGGTTTTCCCTTATCTTGGAAATGGGTTTCGGGTGAAACGCCATTGGACATTTTGAAATGTCTCATCTGCACTACATGTTTGGTAATGACATGAGTGAGATGGTATGGGCTATGTCGGTGAGACATGTGTGAATATGAAACGTAAAAAGGAAGCAGGGATGGGGGCTTGGTTGCTTAAACTTGGTGATTGGAAACCACACAGACAGAGCTAGAGGGATGACTTTCTTCTCCACAACCCCGAGATAGCACTGGAAGGGAATGCAGGGCCTGAGGGACTGAGTAGCAGAGAAGGGACCGATTCCTTATGTTGGGTGTGTTTGGGTGTCTTAGAAGTCAGGCTAGTTCTGGTGTAGGTATTCCTAGCTCGGCGATGAGCTCACCAGCTTAGCATTAGCCTTTCCCAACTCCTTGATGGTGCCTAACAGATATGAAGGCATACTACGACGGCAAATGGATAAGTGTTCTGTAACCCTTGCTATGAATACGCATGTTTAATTATTAAATTTGCATATGCAAAACATGTTTTGATTTCTTTCCATGATGACCGATTGCTTGAGTATGGATAGGGCCTACATGGCACACACAGGGAATGGGTGCACACTTTTCTGATGTCGAGTCATGAAAGGGTTTTCAATATTGATTACACTTTGGGGAGTGGACGCACTCTTGGTGTCTCAATACTTGATAGTGAATGATATGAAATGTGATTACCGTTTTTGAAACAATGACGCTGATGAGTTTGCTTGTATTGCTGTGTTGCTTGTGTTGACGAGTAAGGGTTATTGTTGATATAAGTGCATGGTTGGTATAAGTGTATGTGTTATTGTTGATATAAGTGTATGTGTCATTGTTGACATGAGTGTATGATGGGCTGTGATGTGCCTAAGGATCCATAGTAGATCCTAGACCTAGAAATGGTCATGATAAAGTTCCAAGCCCAGTTGACATGATGAATGTACTGGCTGGACATTAATTATTTGATGTTGTGGAGCAGCCGGCGTGTTGATCTAACATCTGAGTCCATAGGCGATCCCAAGGCTTGCAAAGTGAAGCAGGATCCTGTGGACGAACGAGGAAACGCACAATACAGATAAGTATTGGATTATTTTGCTTATGAATATACATGTGTATATGATTTGGTTATGATGTTTTAAGCTCTTGTTCTAGAGATAAAACTGATGAGAATAAACTAAACATGTGAACCTATTCAATGTTTGGACATAGGTGTCGCTGGAAGCGAGGACTATGAGAGCATCCTAGGGGTGCATGTGGACATGTGACTATCCTGGAAAGCTCAGATTGAGCGGTAATGAAAAAGGTGCTAGTAAGACGGGGGAGTCCTAGCAATTGAGACAAACCATGTGGAGAGACTCCATGGTTTAGAGGTCTGGAATAGACCGAAGACACTAAGTGTCATGACCAGGAAGGATTGGTCCAGCATTCACGGTGAAGTGAAAGAGGCTGAGAGCATAAAAAGCCACAGTGATGGTGTGGGTTCCACAATGGAACAAAACAAAGAGGGGAAAAACTCTTACTGCTCTCTCTTTCCTTTTGATTATATATATATGTGTGTGTGTGTGTGTGTGTGTGTTTATGCATTGTGAAAACAAAGGATTGTATGCATGCATGACTGAGAATGAAATGTGTGTATTTGCTTAAAGTAAATTGTGAATGCTGGAATAGTTAATTCCCTGCCCAGGAATGGACATGAAGGAGCTCATGTTCCTATTGGGGAAGGCATGAAAAATATGAAAGTTTCCTTGATGAAGCTTGGACTGTCATGCCAATTGGGTAATTAACTAACGGATTTTAATATTATGCTTGGTATGATAGAATTTCAATGGTGCATTTCACAGGTGGTGCACGTTGATTATGGCAGGAGATCAAAAGTTGTTGGAATTGGCTGGAAGTCTCCTTCAAATGATTGCCAAGACCCAAGAGAATCTTGGGGAGATGCTCAAAATACAGAGAAGGAAAAGTGAAATGAACCACCAGATTTTGCAAGACTCTATTGGTTTGCAAAGGGAGGTGAAAAACCTTCTAAGAGCAATCGACAAAGGAAAGGAAGGTGGATCAGCAATGGGACATTCGTCTGAGCGACCCGATAAGAAACGGTCCAGGCATGAAGACTCAAGGGAAAGTGAGAAGGTAAAGATGAAGCAGCCAGTGAGATGCTGGAGATGCGGAGGACATCATTTACACTGGGACTGCCCAATGAGGGGACATGATGAGGGCACTAGCCGCAAAGTTCCTAAACTTCGGGATCAGCTGGAAGCTGAGAACCAGCAGGAAAAGTCCATGGAAGCCGAGGGGCTTGGTCTTGAACGTTCAAAGTAGATGATTGAACATGGGACAGATCTGCAATTTTGAAATTTTGATGTGCAATTGTATATGTGTTGTATATATGTAATAGAACACCGAGGACGGTGTTACTCCAAGGGGGAGGGGAATGTCACACCCCCAGTTTTGACCCCATTTGTATGATGTATAAAGTGTAATTAATCATGGTGGGGAGCTCAAGGAAAAATCCCCACCATCGATTTGGTCATGTATGTTCGGCAATAGGGGTAGTTGCCGATGGTCTATCGTGCTATGTGGCACATTATAATTTGGCATCATGTAAATACGCACATCAAATAAAATAAACCCATGACCAGCTACCACAATGCAACGTTAAAATGAAAAGGGCATGGTTCCAAAGGATAAGGGGTGGGGAATGTCAAACCTTGGTTATGGGAAAAACCCATGTTTCACCACCTTTGTTTTTTGTCACCTTGTTGTCTCATCCAACCTTGTCAACCTCTTTAATGCTTCAGCTGGTGGTTGAGGAATGAGGGATGAGTGGTTAAGGGCATTTATTGCTGGAGAAAACGTGGGTAAAGAGGCAAGCAATTCCTCCATCTTCCACATGACTCCATTCTCCCCATGGTCGGTTGCTCTCACGGTTGGTCTGTTCTTCCTCACGCGGAGGTCTGTTCGTCCTCCCTATGGCCTGTTGATCCACGCGCAGAGAGAGAGGCTATTTTCCCTTCACGCACAGGTTGAAATCCTCACGCAGGGATCGGGTATGTTTTCCCATGTATTTTTGCTGTTGGGTGCAATTTTTTCCTCACGCATAGACCGTTGAGGTCGATTTCCCATGTGAGAGCCGTGCTCACTGTTTTGTTTTGGGGATGTTGTCTTCCCCATGTGTTTTCGTGTTAGCTGTGGTGTCCAACTGCGTTTTGGGCCACTGGGTATTTGTGGTGAGCCGTTTTTCTGCTGTGGTCTGAGTTTGAGTCTCCCATAGCTATGCTAGGAGCTCTATTTCTTGTCCACTGTGGTCTGTGAATTGTTGCCATTATTTGTTGGTTGATTGGGTTGTTGTTGTTCCCCTGGTTTGGGGTGTTGTTGCTGAGTTGTTTTGGCCACGATAGGGCCAAGAACAACTCCGTGTTGCATTGTGGGCTTTAGCTGTGCTCATCTACTATTTGGGACTGTCACCGGTTGTTTGCCTTCTTAACAAGAGATGTGAAGGGATTGTTGCTGCGTGTATGCAGTGGTTGGCCTTTGGGCTGCGTTGGCTTGGCTGATTTGTGGACAACCTGATAAACCCAACGGTGCTTGCCTATTGTTTTGTGTCCCCTTGGCTATGTGTAAGGCTGCAATTGACCCTTATTCTAGAGGAATCATGCCCAGCTCGGGGGTGGCAGCGTTGCTGAAATATTGATGAGCACGCTGGCCTATGGTTGGGTGGAACATTGCAGCGACGTAGCTGGTTGCGGGATTCTTCACCAAAAGATAAGCCTGCTGTCTATATTTCATCTCTGCAATTATATATTGATGTCAATTGTTAAATTATGATGAACATGTTTATGCTGGAAATGTATGTGTGTTGCTTCCACTGTATGATTGAGGATTCGGGCATTTGTGTATGCTTAGGCATCTTAATATGCATCCTGTAAGTTTTTTAATTTCAGCATGGAATTTTCCTGTTCATGTTCATGGGGTTATTTGCCCGGTCATGTTTGATGTGTTGGTTGCTTCCTCTTTGCCGGTCTGAGGGATGGGGATGTGACAGTTTTATTTATTTATTTATTTATTTTTGCTTAAGGTTCTTATTTGAGTTCATAAACCTAGTATTACCTTATTCTTTTCCTTGTACCCTTGTGTGTCATGATTTCTATTTTGATTTCTTTTTGAAAGCTCAAATCATTTATCATTTAAAGTTATGGGCTTGTATTAGAGCAAGATATTTTATGAAAATTAATTATAAACTTGGTTATATAAACTGGCAATGTATCTTAGAAGGAAAACATTGCATCGCTGCTAGTTGGTTTGATTCATGATATTACTTTAAAGCTTAGTAATGGAATGAAAGTACATGGATATATTAAACACATGGTGAATATTGTACACATGGAAAGGATGGTACTATGATTTAATGCATTATCATTATTATTTGAAGGCATGTCTAAATGATGTATGAACCTGGTGATCGTGGCATGCTCTGTGCTTTCAAAAGTGTTTTGTATAAGTTCAAGGAATTTGATATTATTTAATATGATGGACATATGGTACTAGTATTGACAGTGTTGATAGTGACATGATTAATATTACATTGAACCTATTTTATGCTGCTGTATCGAATTACATTAGGTCTGCAGAGTTTGTATTATGAGAAATTTGCAGAATGCCGAAGGTCGAAATGGAGGAAGATGCAGATATTATGGTGAAAAGAAGACCAGGAGGTTTGATCTGTAGACTGGAACTGGATAATACACAATGGATAATGCAATTTCCAAGATCAGCTCAGTTAATGAGAAACGTGGGTTATTTTCCCTTCTGTGAGAAATTATAGGGTTACAATACATAGGTGATTCAGGCTTTCATTAAAAATTACAAATACGGAGTGGTTCAGTTCAAAAATTCGAAGGCTATTGTGGATGAAGAATCTATTGCAAAAGCAATAGGGGTTCCAGCACAAGGAGAAAATTCGTTCAAGCAGCAAGATTTTCAAGGCAATTATGGTGAGTTCTTGTTGCCAAGATTTGAGAAATTGGACTAGAAAAATGGCATTCATGTAAGTAAAATCAAACACAATTGGAAAATTCCATTAGAAATGGTTGAAAATTACATCACCTGTGAAGGTCGTTATGATAGAATCCTCAAGTGTCATTTGAGATTGTTAATACATCTTAATGGGAGTTTAAAACTTAATCTTCCATTTTATCTGTTAAAAAGTCTGTAAAAGATGGTCACATGGATTCAAACCCATCCAAAACACACTCCTCATTCTATATATCACCAGGATTTGATCAAGTTGCTTTTGATTTCACAATTGAGTAAAGAAGGATGAAATTGGGAGAGTTTTTTGTCTAAATTAGGGTTTGAAGAAAAGGTCAAAGAGAAAGGAAAAAGGGTAGCTGAGGATTTGAATCAGCAAACAGGAAAACATGAAGAACAGACTGAACAAATTGCAGAAGAAAGAAAGGATTTCATAGAAGAACCAAAGCAAATGAATAACTTGTTTCTAGAAACTTCAACTACAAATGAAACATCAAGTAAACAGCTAAAAGAAGATCATAAAAAATTTGATACGTTAAGCATGGTTATAAAAAATATAAATTCAAAGAAAGAAGAATGAATTCTTGTTTTAAATCCAGAAGGCATTAGTTTAAAGCTCGGGACTAGGCTAAGGAGCAAGATGGAGGCAAAAATGGAATTAATACATAATCCTAGGGGTAGAAATGAAGATTGTGGACAGCTTGTGATTGTAAATGATTCCTTCAGTGAGGAAACTATACATGCATCCGAGGAGCAATACTATTTAGAAAATGAAAACTTCATTGATCTTCAGGGTATTTCAGGATGTATACCTGAAATGTTTTGCACAAGTAAAAAGGTATATTCTGAAAATTGTTTAGTCTCAAAATCTCTACAAGAAGATGAAGTTCTTATGAATGAAAAGGCGGTTGAGATAGTTCCAGAGTTAAACCAGATTAAAAATTCTCTACAAACATATACGGAACAAACCATTTTTTGCAGAATATTAATGAAAAATTGATGACTACAAATAAAAGGTTACGAGAAGGCTTGGAGGAAAAAGAAACCAATTACCAAAAGATACTTTCAATATCTAAAGATATCTTGAAATAGAAGAGAGCTATCCAGAAGCAATATGAAAAAATCAAGACCCAGAGAAAAGAAGCGATAATCAAATGGAGAATAAGGATGTTGAATATGCCAGGTTGCAGAAATGATCCCAGGTTTTAAGTGATCTGATTGTTTTAGCAGAAGCTTCTAAGAGTCTTTATATGACAAAGACTTAGGATGATAGTTAGTTTTGAAAGTAATTAGATTTTGACAGATGTCTATTGTTATTCTATTTTTCTTACACTTGTATTAAGTCTGATTTTGAAGATCTGAGACTTTTCTATTTTTGAAGAATTTGATCCATGAAAATAGGATCTGATGATTGTTTCAAAAACTTAGAAGTTTTTGTATATAAGGGCCAGCAATTAGATGTGGTAGGGGTGGAAATCATAGATGGGAATCTAGTTTTCAATATGAACTATAAGACATAAATACTCTTTGCATCTTTAATACATAACTTACTTTGATATGATATGATCATGAGCTTATTTTGTTTTGTTTTATGAATTGCACTTTTATTATGATTTTATCCTGTGTATGGTCATCTTAAAATCCATTGCAAGATTCTTATGATAAAGTGCAGTTATCATTTAATACTTAGTGACAGAACCAAGTTCATTTCGTAAATTCATGCTCGTAATCCCTTCTGTTATTGAATTTTGTATCTTACTTTATGTCTTGCAGTTATGTGATGGTTATTTGATTTTGCAGTACCTTTGATTACATACCAACATTATTTTGATTTGATCTCATTATATTGAATTATATTTAAGATTTCTCTGAGCTTGAACCCCAGTAGTCTAGGTTCAACTTTAGAGATAACATCTTGTATCTGATGTCTTTTGTTTTCAATACCTAAGAAAGATGAAGTATATTGTGTGGTTCTCAAAAAAATTCAGAACACAAAATACATGAGAAATTTCGCTGCCAATACAGGAGCAAGTTGCAGCAAACAAAACCAAAATTTGGAATCTAATTTTCTTTCAATTCAAGTTACCAGCATTTTTTGCTAGCATGGATGCCCTACAATATGCCATTTGTTTTCTCTAGTTTCAGCAAAGTGTACAGTGTAGTATATCTCAAGTCTTTTAAAGGGTCATATGAAAAATACTTGACCTAGCACTTGAAAAAGACTTGAACTAGAACTTAACTAAATACACTCTATGTTGTTTGATGGCATTTTTAAAAAATCCTAGTTAAAAACATTTTACATGCTTGACAAAAGAAATTCCAAGTTATTGAAGATTAAATTAGGATATTGTATAAATTTGTTGGAGGAAAATACACTCATTTCCATCCCTAAATAACACAATCTCAAGCATGGTGCATTCCTTGCGTATAGTCAAGTGCAGTCATAAGATTTGAGAATGAAGAAATCAAAAATCATGGTTACAATGTAGTACCTTGAGGGCATACATATTCCCATATTTTATATTTCAGTGAAGTACCTATTAGCAACTCAAAAACAAAGGTATGATCATTATGGTTGTCTTCACTTGTGCTTATCATGAACTAAACCTTATTTCATAGAGAAGGAAATCCAAACCAACCACTTTGTTGTAGCTTCCTACTCCTAACTTATTGTCTCAAACATATCCATTATTCATTGATCATTTTGTTGCGATTCATGTCCTACAAAAATTCATTTCAAATTTCAAAGGTTACGTGATACTTTTAGACTAAAATAAGATTTCCAAATTTAATAATTCTCATATTCGACTGGATAGAAATGAAAAAAAACAACATAATTGTAAACTAGATAAATGCAATACCCTCATTTAAAGAAATCTTATGCAGATTTCAGAATCAAGAATCTTTGTTATAAAAAGTTCATCAAAGAAAAACAATAAATACTACATTTGGTAGTGCAGACCTAGAAAGGTATTTGTGTTAACAAATTGGAAAAGCATAGTATTACAGCCTTGCAAACCAAAATAAAGCCTTGATATAAAGAAATTGTTTTTAATAGAAAAGGATGTGCCTATAAAACCATAAAAGAAGATAAAAGTACACCTCAAAATGGCTAACCAAGAGCAACAACCTATGCTTCCACACATGCATGATAAGGCTAGCAAGAGTGCCATAAATGTAGGCTACACTTATTTGAGCCATTAATGTAGGTTACATCACAAGAATTTATAAACAACTTACCCATGTCTTGTGCATCCTTGTATTTCCAAAAGAATCCACTACTTTCAAGTAGACTAGTCCATTTTACAAGTAGGAAGCTTCTACAAGATCCTGACCATGCCAACTTCAAATCAATATATCTAAGTGCAAAATTCAAAGAATGAACAATATAAGGCGTTCAAAATATCTATGGATATTTAGTTTCCACCCTCATGCCAATGGCCTTGCAAATAGTGTTCTAATTTGGACACAAAAATCAACATGTATGTCTTCAATGAATTTATAAACAACTCACCGATATATTGTACATCCTTGGATATCCAAAAGAATCCCATACTTTCAAGAAGACTGGTCCATATTACAGGAAGGAAGCTTCTACAAGCTATTGACCATGTGGGGCCCAAAATCATAAGGAAAGGGACAAAAATCAATTCAAATATCATTGTTTCTTGTGCAAACAAAACACCAACAATAAAAAAATCAACTGAATCTATCAATAATGTCATTTTTTTAATTTTCTAGGTTATATAAACTTAAGAGGGCTCATGCCGCTTACCTTTTTTGATCCGTTCACACTCATAATATAATATACCAATGTACTAAAGTGAATAAAGATGGATCTTTCTAGACCAATACTAAGGTATTGAAGAATTACAATTCATGTAGCAAATGTTTATAGCTAGCTTACACTATTCCTATTGATTGATATAGCAATTTAGGGCCATAAAGAACATCATACCCAAACTACCAAATAATTTTAAAGTTTGATGTTAGTTGAAAATTGAAATAATCAAGTTCATTCAAATGACAATTAAGTAGTAGTTATTACCATATAAAAAATGTATAGGCACCCAAATACTAAGCACACGTAGAAAGAATAATAGAGATGGAGTTGGAACAAGGATTTAGAAAAAGTTTGAATCTCATGGTTTATGAAACTATTAGTGCTTCATACATCACAATTTGCATTCACAAAATCATATAATGGGAAAATAGTTGTAGGCCAAATTTACAAAATATACCATGGCACTAGAGTCATGCATAGTTAGTGAAGGGTTGACTTCAAATCATACAAACACAATTTATGTATCACATAGATCTACAGGTGCTAGCAAATTTAAAAGGATTTAATTCCTTGGAACTAGTAGAGGCTTGAGAGGCTAAGATAGTATAAGCTATGAAATTAATCAATTATGTTGTGTTTCAATGTTTTAAAATTTCTTCAATTTTATTTCTTTTATATTTTGGTTTTGTTGCCGCCTTTCATACACTTGGGTTATGTGGCAGAAATCTTCAATCCACTCGATGTGTCCTTGGGGGAAAGTCTCGAGTCAAGGATCTCACCTTGTTCTTGAATCCTCCATTTAGGCTAACTCCTAATGAAGCCAAGGGGGTTAGACCCTATTAAATTACTGAGGCTAATTACTTAGTGTGATGGTGTTACATTAATTAGGAGTTTTGAAATTAACCAGTGGAAACAAAAGATAACAAGATGCAAGATTTAAAGCATATAAGCACAGTAATGACACTAAATATATATATATAATCGAAAGAAATGATCAAATAAATCACCAGTGCCTTAAATGGAGTCAATAGAGAAAATAATGTGCTTGCATGCGCTTGAAAGAATGTTTTGCAAATGTCTCTTGGTAGATTTTAAATTAATTTGGAATGTGAATGAATTAAAATTAGGCGAAAAGGGGACTCCAGATATACCCAAGGGGTACTTGGAGTATGTCCAAAAGTGAACTTTCACGGCTACCCGCAAGGTGTTTGTGGGCTGGAACGAAGTCTCGGAGACTATTGTTCATAACGCACCTATCAACGTGTGACAGAGATCAGGGCCTCAAGGTCACTTTCCAGTTGTTCCCACTCCTTTGGGTATTTTGCCATTGTTTACAGTTCATTCGAGGCGTTGGATTTTCGCTTGATGGTTTGTCAATTTGGGAGGTGAAGACTAATTAATCTAGTCACTCAAGTTATTTTGATGCATATTGATTGATCGGATGAACCGCAGCCAAGTACAGAGCATACACACTGGAGTCTTTCTTATTTTTAGTAAATTTTAAAAGAGGTGTTCTTATTAAAAAGAAAACCCTCTAGGAACCTCTTTCGGTCCAAGTGGACCTCAATCGAGGAATCAAGGAGGGGTTGATTTTATTATTACTATTAAAACAATTAATGAAAATGGAATCAGAGATACATAACACCGGTTTTCTAATTATTCATACCACGCATCTCTTTCCCCTTGCGGGTCAATCGAGAAGTCATGGGGTAAGTAGTATGATTACTTTTGAATTAAAAATATGGAATAATGCAAAATCTTATCAAAGTATACAATCCTGCATGTCAATACTAAACTAGAACAGAAAAAAGGGAAATATGCAAAAAAGTGAAATGGACGCGAATCCCCCCTTGGGGAGATGGGGAGCGGGCTCGAAAGAGCCTACTCAAAAAATATTTTATTTTATTATTATTGGTTATAATATTAGAAAACTAAAATATCATAAATCTCTTGGTCCTTATACGGGATGAAAGCAAGATCTTACAACTTTCCAAAAATTTTAAATTTTAGTGAAAGGAGAGACCCGTGGGATTCGAACACTCCCGAAGCCACTTTCAAACAGTAGCTTCTTTTCTTTTCTGTTACACCTGCTAAAAACCAGAAAGCATGTTAGAATAAAATATTCCCAAAAGCACTTTAAGAGTACCTTTGGGTTATCCTACCTTAACTCAAAAAAGACTAAGTTAAAACTAGCTAGAGAGGTGAAAAAGAAACCAAGGAAAACAAGCTTTCCTTGGGATCTTGGCTTGCTGTTTGTGCAGGCAATTAAATATGCACTGATTGCTGCATTTAATCATTTTTAAAATAGCAAAGGAAATCTAGAGCATGCAATCTACTGATTTTCTTTAACTTGCCACGCAAAATGAACAATTTCCTTATGCTAGATCTAGAATGCTTAATGATACTTTTCAGAAATAAGATCTAGACTATGAGCTTTGAAATAGCAGATCTATGTAAATTTTACTTTAATATAACAAATCCAAATTATAGCAAAGCTTTTGAATACAGTAACCAGGTGAGAAAATTGAATTTTAAAAGGTGGAAGAGAGAGGAAGAGTGCTAGTAGCCTTGAAGATCCAACGTGGAGCTTTCAGGTGGAATGTCGAGGGACTATGCCTTTGGATGGTTTTGGAGAGAGTGAAGAAGCAAACTAGATCAGCATCCTCTCCAAGCTAGGAACCTACAACTGAAATCAAGGACTTGCCAAAATACTTGTGAGATCCGATTAATACATAGATAGAGATTCAGAATAACACGCATATAAACTTATAAAACATGCTAAATCTAGATCTGTAAACATGCATCAAAGGAAAGAGATGGCCAATAAACTTATTGAAAAGCTCCTTTTCTATCAAGATTATAATAATCTTATTATCAATTTTAGCAATGAATCCACAAACAATCAACAAATTATGAACATAGATACACGTTACCTCAATAAAAAATGGCAATGATCATCCACACATACAATGACATGACACTGTCTTGCATCTAAAGCTTCTCTTTATTTCAAATGAACAATAACAATAGTACAATAGCAGCAACACCTCAATCCTAGTTCTAACTAGCTTGAAAGAGGTGATCTGAGCTTGATTTATACAAAAAATAGGAGATCCAGCCCAGGGGGGGGCGCAAACCCCAAGGAGACAAACCACTGCAGCTGAAGGAGAGTCCATCAATGCTTGATTTGAAGCTGAACTGAGCTTCTACTGAGTCTGAGTGTCAATCGGAGAGCTGTTTTGACTGACACCTCAACCTGTTGACTGAAGCATCCACCAAAACTCATCCAGATGAGCCCACACATGTGGAGGAAAGAGGGAGGGAAAAATTTACCATAAAGCAAGCTAAAGTTCAACTCTAGATCCACCCAAATCACGTCCTTCAGTCAAGGATTTGTGAGATCCAATTAATCTGATGCCGATGAGACTGATTTCAATGAAATCGGTTGAGAATCCACTGATCTAGGATTTTGGATTTGCTCCATTATTCATCAATTTATTAATCAAAATAATCAATAATTGACTTTTTGGGGATTTCTGACCTAAGTGATGGAAAAACAGTCAAAACTAGGAAATAGTGGGTCTATAGGTTTATTGGGTGCTCTTAGCTTGAAAATGAAAACCTACATGACTGAATCTGACTTCCGAGTCCACTTTTATTACAAAACCAAGTTTTCCAATTAAACTATTAAAAAATAGCCTAAGTTTTGGAAAATTTAAATTTTAATAAAAAACACTAAAAAAATTAAAAAATTAAAAAAAACTAAAAACCTAGGGGGACTTAGACATGTTCATATGACTCAACCGTGATGCCTAGCATGTTTATACATTGACACATAGACTCTAATAACCTCAATACGACTAAATGCCAAGCCGACCACCCCAACTTTGGAGGTATTGAGTGAAAACCTCAGAAATTATCAGTCGTTTATTCAACAACCAATAACAACCAAGGGAAAAAAAACCCTGGGATGATCGGATTGACAAATAAAGTCCAAGAGACTAAGTCTTTTATAGACACTATCATGCTAGAACATTTATTACAACTCCCCCAAGGGGAAATGAACATGTGATATAGTATAACACGCACTTTCTAAGGTTTTCTGAAGTCTGAACAAAAAATCTTTATTCGGTTCACGAGGCTCACTTGATAAAAAACCACTAAGTACAACTTAGATGGTAATAGGTTTAATTTCTATTTTGTGTATATAGATCAATTATGTTGTGTTTCAATGTTCTAAAATTTCTTCAATTTTATTTATTTTATAATTTGGTTTAATTTTTATTTTGTGTGTATAGTGAAGCTTCTACCTGTACCCATGTACACAACATATTAGCTTTCCAAAAACTTGTACAACATACCTTTGTTCCAAGTTTATTCCTTCCCTTTTTCCTCTTCCATCTTCAACAATTAGGTTAATTAGCTCACCAAAGGAGCCTAATAAATCAACCCTATTATATTTGTTGTCAAGTTTGTAAATTCATTGTTTTTTCCTAATTATTATTGAGCCCTAATTTGATTATCTTAATTAATATAGAACCTTAAATAACACAATGAACCTTAAAACCCTAATTAATCTAAGAGCCCTCCTTCTTTTTCTTTTTGGGATTATATCCTCAATATTTAATCCTCATAAGACTTTTGCTTCGAAATGCATGGAAACAATATCTCCAAATTTTGAAGGATATTACATACGATAATTAAAAACATGCATTCTAATATAACATAAATTTAGTTATTTTAGTTTAGCCTCAAATATTGAAATTCGTATTCAAGGATTACAAACAAACTGTCTGAATCAAAGAAATTTTTGAATCATGACTAAGACAACGTTCAACAATTAGTTTTTGGATGCTGGTATATTCCTCTTTCCTGTGTACTAGTTTCATGTTGTTATTGAGAAACTGAATCAAAACCTAAACCAGCTCATTCTTGATCAAATCCCCCTCATGACTTGTTGCCTCTTTGTGAGTTAAATGGGGATGGCAAAGTACCAACAATCTTATTCATTTAAGTGTGAGGGTGGGACACTATGAGTCCAAACATTTAGCCTAAGGAGTTAGCTCAACCAGTTGTTGCCAATGTTGTGGGAATTTGGCTAGTTTAATACCAACAGGTAGCTGGTTCAGATGTCTCTCAATAAGGCACACAAGTCTATGTCCACAGGAAATGTGTGAAAGCCTCCCTTGGGGTCGTGCAATATTTTACTTAAGAAAAAAAATCAACAATTAGGTTAACTCTATCATGTGATAAAACAGAGAAAGAATCTTCAAAACGAACTACTTCATCGCTATCAATCATATACTTGTTATTCACTCTGATAAACATTAACTAGCTATGGAAGTGCGGCTTAGAGCATACTTTGACCAGGCTGGCAAGAGTTCAAACTTGAAACCTTGAGACGGCTATAAACTCCTTAATTTCGTGAAAAACATAACTTGTGGAGATAGTTCAAATCACCGGGAGGACAACTCTTACCGTTACCAAGGACATTTTAGTGCAAGGAATCTTATTATGCCTACGCCCTAACTGTGCAGCTGATCAACGCCGTCTTGATAAACTTCAAGGACCTCATATGCACGCCAAATGTTCACCGAGTCAAACTCAAAAGAATACAATGAAAACACCAATGAATGGGAATTCTCTAACGAGAAAATTTATTGAATTAAAAATTAGATATGAAAAAAATATATAGAATTAACTTAAAAAACCTCTCCAAGGGGGCTTAAAATACTTTTCATTACCAAGTGATTTTGAGCCTTTTAGGGAGGCTGATTCGGAGCGTGCCCGACCCAGCAGGACTAGTATGAGTGAGATCGTTGTGAAAACATTGTGGAAAGGAAAAAAAGGGGAATAACGTTTAAATTCTCTCCATATAGTATTTAGAGGCGGTTTGGATCCTTTTGGAAAACATTGATATGGAGAATTTCTCAACCCACCAATGCTGGTAAGGGAAAAATCATCAGAGGCCTTGTAAGTAGACCCTAGGTCATCAAGGAACAAAAAATTAAATTAGTTTTCCCGGTGACAAAAGCTCTATTCTAACAACTACTGGGAAAGTGGTCACTGTAGACCTCCACAGCGATGCTGAGAACATTGGTTTATAATAAGTATGGCGTACATTTGAAACCTAGACTTTCCCCCTTAAAATTTAGGGAAAAAATGAAGAATTCCAGGAAGGCGGTGCACAAACGAATCAAAGACAGGTTACAAGCACCCAAATATAGTCGAGAACATAATTAAAATTCTTTCATACAAGAGCCACAAAAATGACTTTGAAAACAACAGGGAAAAAAGCCTACCTCTGATCTAATAGTATGGTGGGTTTCTTTGACAGGAATATTTCTGGAAGAAGATCCATTCAAATCGGCAACCGATGGCTTCGAAGCCTGCCTGTTTACGTCCGAAACAAGAGGGAATCTGTCATCGTATTCATATCGTTCTTGCTTGGTAGTCTCAACTTCTTCATGTGTGCACTTGATTAAATGTTTCTGAGATCCATGTTTTCCATAAAATGCAAGGGGCACAAATTTTGGGTTCTTGTTCTTCTTTCTCATGAATCCGAAGCATCTACAACACCAACCCATTGTTTCTTCCAGCCAGATGAGCATTCGCAGATTATGACAATCATCTTTCCATGTTCAGTAGAAGAGTGCAAACCTAAAAGATTGCGGAAAAGAATCAGCGGAAACATAAATAGCACGAATGGAAATAGCTCTGAGCAATTTAAGTTGATTTTCTGAATGGGGAATGGAAATTTATCTCACGTTTGGAGGCCATGTAATATACGTCTCATAGCGACTAACGTCAGTTACTATAGCAATGTTATCGAATATGCCTCGCTATGGAGAACTTATTCCTGGCAAACTGTGGACTTTTGAGCTATGTAGTAGCGTGCGCTGTCCATATAAAAATTTTCAAAATTTCAAAAATTCGATAGGTTGATGTATGAAATTTACACTTCCATTTTTCGATAAATAAATGGCCAACCCAAATATACAACTAGTGATTTACAATACAAGAAAATTATATATCAACAAACATAAATGTGCATTCCTCCATTTTTCTTTATACTAATGATTTTTCATCACTTCACAACTTTTTTTTCGACACAAATGCAAAATTATACCAAATTTTTTAAGACTTGCATCTTCCATTCGTGATTTTATTTCTTATCATCTTCCATGTTATCTCTAAAAACCATATCAAAGCATTTCATGCCAAAAATTTCTACAAAAGAATTTGTCAAACTATTTTCCAATAAATTGTAACTTCACCCAAACTTTCTAAAGATCACAACTTTTACCACAATTGCTCTTTAAAATCAACACAACCATTCAAACACCATTTAAAAATTTTATTACCACTTTGAATTAAACAAGGGAGGAGTTAAACATCGTTTTCCATAATATTTTCTTTGGTTCATTTCATCACATACTTCTTGTGCAACATATAATTATTTATGTAAAATACAAATATGGTCCAATCTTTCACGTACCTCATGAACACTGTATTCATTTGGGGCAATGAGATACTCAAATGACTATCGAAAATCATCTTTGATAGTCGTTTTCATTTTTCCATTAATTTAATTAATGAAGTAAGAAAAGTATTAAATATATATAAATGATTCCCCAAAATTAAACACATGCATTTACAAAATTTATAGGCAATTTGTACATGAATGCATTCATAAAATGCTAAAAAAACCATTCCATTAAATAATTTTATAATGGTGAATGTTTCAAAATTAAATACATGGCATTTCATACACAAATAGAAACTTATATGAAATAAGGACCTTCTTCCTAACCATAGTTTTTCAGTTATACCAAAAGGGCTATCAATCCACAAGAAGGTGTTGAGCCTCACTCAACAACTATCTAAATCTGCTAGCACTCCTCCCCCATAAACTTGTGCAACGGAAGGAATGAGGTTCCCTTATCTCAGTTGACACATGCCGACCAAGGATTCTCTCTGTGACTCGAAGCAATCCATGTGTAATTTGTTTGTTTTCTCAAGTACAAATTATAGGCGAAAGTATGGTATGGTATCTCAAAGCTAATAGTAGATGAAGGATGAATTATGGAACTAGCAACGTTGCATGTAAGGAGAACTAAAGAAATAACACTCATGGGAAGTTCACATTTTCACCCACTAATCCTCAAGTTTGGGATAGTTAACCTAAATTAAGGCTAACGCACTTTAATTAAATGGGATTTTATAAAGCTTAAGATAAAAAGGATTAATAAAGATAATGACTTAAATTATAAGTTATTATGGTCATCTCCCTTTTAAACCACATTCTCACTTTCCCTCTTCTAAAATTATAGCCTCTCATCTCTTCTTCATCCTTCTATTTTGCAGCAAGAATGGTTTCTATATTAAATGTGAAATGTACAGAATTATATCATCTAAACACACTAGACCATTCATGTCCAACTTTAGTCATTTCATCCATATTTATAAAATTATTTCATTAAATAAGCTGAGCTTATTCAAACTACCCTCATAACTGTCTATGATTGAGAATTAAATAATCTCTTTTTTGTCACATGTCCAAGCCTTTGTTTTTAAAGAAAGTAATATTGGATATATGATCACCCTTGCTTTGATCTTTTTGGTGATCCTCTCAATCTCCCTCCAAAAACTCCCAAGCCAAACTCAAGAACCCTTTTACATTCTCATGCAATGATACCTAAGTCCTACTTTTCCACTTATCATAGTTAACTAGTTTGCCAACTTCCTCCAAAACATTACCAATATATAAAAAAACTCTACACATGCATGTCAACCTACTTAAAAACAAGCATATCTCAATAAATGGTTGCACATGTCTAGGAGTTCACTATAATCAAACACAAAAGTTTATCTTATAATAGATACAACCTCTGTTTTTTACTTTCCCTTTCCACTTTTACCAAAGAATTCCTTCTAATACTTTATAAGGAGCATTATTCTATATATAAAATGTAAGATTAGGTCCCTGCAGCATAGGAGATGAACATGCCATATACTTTAGAGTTCAAATGCCTATTGATATTTTGCTTTACAAAGTAAAGCAATATTTTGTGAAATACAAATATACAACAACATAATAGATGGAAATATACATGTAAAGAACATAAAAGATAAAGATGAGAGGTTAGCAAGACTTCAAATGGTAAAAGATGAAAATGACATGAAATTTGGACGCAACGTCTTCAGTGTGTATCCGACCAGAGGGGATTTGGTATACATGTAAACAACATAAAAGATGAAGATGACAGGTTAGCAAGACTTCAAATGGTAAACAAGAACATAAGAGATGAAAATGACATGAAGTTTGCACGCAACGTTTTCAATGTGTATCAGACAAGAGGAAATTTGGTGTTCAATGTGTCGCTGACATTAAAAACATTGAACGATCACACTAAAATGTAGTGATTCAATAATTTACTATTTTGCTTGGAGAAGGTTATGCGATCCGTTATACAATGAGCAAAAAGGACAGTGAAATTTCTAAAATTTCGGAAGCATAAGAAAACCCACACAACACTATTTCATTGATCGTATTGCATTGTTCCCCTAAGTTTGTTCTCTTCTCTGGAACATTTCCACTGTAGGAGCATGTGGTGTCATTGCTGCCTCTGACCTGTTAAACTGGATCTCCATTTCCTTCTGCTTGATCTCCATTTCCTTCCACTTCAACTGTAGTGCCATACGTTCATTTTCAACTTTCATCTTTCCAATCTCCAGTTCCATGCGTTCATTCTCAAGTCTCATCGGTGCCATGCGTTCATTCTCAAGTTTAATCTTTCTAATCTCCAGTTGCATGCGTTCATTCTCCAGTCTCATCTTTTCATTCTCCAATTCTCTGGCCTTGTACGGTAATGCCCTGAGTTTATACTCAAGTTCCATCTTTTCATTATCCGACTTCAGCCTTAAAAATTCCATTTCCTGCGATTTGAACCTCTCATTTTCAATCATCCATGCTGCTTTTGCACTATCTGGTTGCATCGTTGCTGTTCTTGCATCATCTGGTAATATACCAGAAGTCACTGCATTACTGGTTTCTGGTGCAGTGGACCCCATGCAGTCATCCAGGTTATCTGATGGCTGCGTCCTTTCTGTTCTTGCATTATCCAACAACATGCCAGACATCACTCGATTAAGGACATTAGACCCCTTTGATTCTTTGCTCAGCCTCATTCTTTTAGGAACGAATCCTATCCCATCTGCATCTGTGTTATTCTCATCATTATTGTACTTGCCAACTCCATCATTGCTCTCCTTCTCTTCATCATCTCCTCCATTTTCATCATTCATGGCCCCCAATTCCTCTTGATTGTCTCTGTTTTTAGGAGTTGATGACTGGAAACCAAAATGTGCTGCGAAATGCTGTCTGTTGTGATAATTACGAATCTCTTCATAGAATAAGGACCTGGAGCTTAACATTCTCCTCACTTCCTCCTTGGCCGTCTCAGGGAGATGCTTCATAGAATCTAAGAGAGCAGGATTCTTAACAACTTTGTCTGCTGTGCCTATTCCAAGCAGATCATTCACTCTCTTATACCTCTTAATAACGTCGAAGAATTTGTCTAAACATTGTTGCGGAGTAACAGAAAAACCTTTCTGGATCGTGATCAGCTCTGAAACAGATTTCCACTTGCCCAACCTTTCATCAGTGCCCTCCACTTCCACGTAACAAACCACTTGAATGAGATGCCTCACCCTGTCATCTGTCCATTGCATCCGTGGCGCAGGATTTTTTTTCCGCAAGCTCACCATTTTCGCAACCGAACGCTCGACGTTTCCTATGATTCAAAACAGATTAACAGTCAACTTTCATATGGTTTAAAAACAGATGTATAAAACCCGAAATAACACTCCAAAACTTTCCTATGATCCAAAACAGAATAACAGTCCAAGTTTCCTTTGCTTCAAAAACAAATGTATAAAAATTGAAATAGGAGCTGTAGCCAATCATATACCCTCATTCAAAAACCAGTGGGTAAAAGACTTTAGTAATCCAAAAGATTCCAAGCTAGTAATCCAAAAGCTTCAATATTCCTAATTTAATTCAGTTTCCTTATTCCATGATTCTTTCGGCCTGTGGGGATTCTCAATATCAAAACCCCTACCACATAACTAAATTCCCAACTATACCCATATTACTGGAGCAAGCAAACCACCAGAATTTTAAACTAAAACCTTTAAAAACCCATGGAAATCACAAACCTTGTGTAGAAAACAAATATATTGCAACGAGCCTTATTCTTCAGTCAATCTTCAGTGTTGTCAATTCAACAACTCGTATTAGAATATCATTCCTCGGCATCAATTCAATTCGCTTGAATGCAATCTTAAATAGATAAATATACTTGGAATTTACATATGTTTGGAGACACATTTTATAACATATACCTAGTAATAATAGCCATCATGACGTGGAGTTAAATTGCCGACCATACTAGGAAATAGTCAACCTGCCTAGTTTCCTCTCCACCAAGTTTAAAATAAATTATATATGTATATAAGTGGTGATTTTTACTTAATAATATAAGTTGTCTAAGCTGTCAAAGACACGGTCCTTGGTAGGGTTAGATGACATTTGCTCTTTAAGAGTCAACTTTGATGAGGTCATGTTTTAAACTAAGAAGTTATGGCTTTTTTTATATTTTAAAAAGTTATGTCTTTTTTTATATTTGCTTAGAATTATGTTGGCCTAAACTAAAAACTAAATCATGTTAGCAACTAAAAATTAATGTATTTTTGGATATATTTATATTCTATCACTTATAATTTAAAATAAATATTCAATCAACAAAATAATTACAATCTTCCTTACAAACAAGGACTTAAATTAAGGATAGCTCACATGTTTATGTTAAATTCAATTTCAATATGTTTTTAACATTTGGTAATGGACATATAGTAAAATTACCAACTTTTACTTTTATATATATATAAAAACAAAATAAATGTGTAATTTTACTTATAAAATTTATGGATTGGTAATTTAAAAATATATAGATATATATTTTCAATTGTTAAATGAGCCACATATGAGACCTAGTCCTCTAAGGTTGGAGAGATCACGGTACTACTTTTTTTTATATTTACATGGAATCATGTCGACCTAAACTAAAAACTAAATCATATTTACAACTAGAAAATAATATATTTTTGAATATATTTATATTCTATAACTTCCCCTTAATTCAAAATATATATTCAATTAAAATACGGATATCTAACATGTACCTAAATACTGATAGCTAACATGTACCTATTAAATTCAATTTGATAATGTGAAACCTCGTCCTCCAAGGTTGGGAGATCGCGGTTGTACTCTTTTTATAATCAAACTGTCAAAGTTTAAGATTTATCATTTTTAGTGTTCATACTTCACACTGAAGCGCTTAAAAATTTTGGCTAGATTATTCCTGAGATACGTATATTATAAAATACATATTATATGTTATTAGTTACATTAATCTATAATTTTGGTACTATGTATCTAATAAAATTTAATTTGTTATAGGACGTTGATTTAATGTTAGTTTGTTTTATCTAACTTATATATGTTTTTATATAAAAATAATAATTGCATTAAGTATATCTTATCAAGACATTGGAGTGCTTAAAACAATTTATAGCATTTGCTTGTTGAATGGTTTTTTCTATGCTTGAATGGAAGGGAAATTCCTGTTAGACTCATGATTGTTGTTAGACCAAAACCTAGAGGTATTAATCTCCACCACAGTTACCAGAGTTGGGATCTTAGGACACGATTAGTCCATGTCATGAAACTCATGGGGAGCACTGAACCCAATGAGCAACAATCTTCCCCCCAACGCAAGCTGGGTAAGTTTCAAACCCTTGACCTATTTCTCTAATACCATTTGTTAGACTCACGATTTTCGTTACACCAAATCCCGCTGGTATTAATCTTCGCCACAATCGCCAGAGTTATGATCTTGGGAGGCGATTTGTCCATTCCATGAAACTCATGGGGAGTGTTGAACCCAATGTCCAAGAGTGGACCATTGTATTTTATCCATTGTACTTCAATATTCTTACTAATAGCATATAACTTTTTATTTAAGAATTGTTGTGGTAGAGACTGCAAATTCGTCCAAAGGATAAGGAACGAGAAACACATAGATATGCTCATGTTTGAGTTGTTCTATGTCGAGAGTATGAAAAAAGGGCACCGTATGACCATCTAGGGTTCTTTCCTTAACCCAATAAAAGGAAGATTGATATAAGCATATTTGTCATAATTCCATCTTGAACATAAACGATATGGAATTTGAAGAAGACCATAATGACTAACATTAGAGGAATTTTGGGGTCTAAAATGGGCCTCCTAAGGAAAATAATAAAATAATAGTTGAAATAATAAAATAATGGTTAAAATAATAAAACAATATTAATTAATTTTGGAGGAAGAAAGAAAAAAACTACTTTTTGTGTTCGTATTTTTGACATATCTCCCTGTGTTTTTAATCAAATTTCGATTAGGAGAGCTCATTGGATGCGGAATTTGATTCTGCATCCAATGAGTACCCACACTGCATACTTTTGACGGACCCCGCTACCCCAAAAACAAGAAATACTTGAAAAAACGTGATGATGAGTAAAAACACAATGAGATATGTCAAAAATACGAACAAAAAAAGTAGTTTTTTTTAATGACAAATATGCCAATTCAACCATTATGGTTGACTTATTTTNTTTCTGGAGACGATAAACAAACTCTTATTGGAGAACAAGAAATTATTATGCCAGGACTAAATCTAGAAATATCCTCGATACATATTTTATCTATAATACAAGCCTCATTCTAAACGTTAGCTCCTCTATCCATAATGCTTATTGCATCCTATCAATTTAGACAGAGGAAACTTTAAGCAAGATCCATAAGGGGGAATCCTACAAAAACATACAAGATTCATTTTTCTGTTATATTTGAGAATATTTAGATGATATTGTATGTTAGACTGTTTGCATTGATGAACAATAAACTACTAATATGCATGTCATGGGTAAGTGGTCTATCGTGTTGTACAGCATTCCATTTCTACTTATCTAGAACGAAACCTCTTTGTTGACATATTGAGAGTACTGCACGCTCTTGATAATGTTCTAGTAGAGATGGAAGGCATTTAAAAAATTACCATATGTCTATGGGATGTGGATGAATGTTATGTTGAATCATTGACTAAGATAGTTTCATATACCTTTATGCATAATCATTTGTCATTATTAATATGTTTTGGAACTTATAAAATGTTTCTAATCATAGATATGACTTTGAATTGTAGGAAAGATCGGGTGATGAAGAATCATTGAATAAGACTTCATCCTTTTCTACAAAGTTGAAGACAAGTGGTCAAATTACCATACAACTCACATGATTGACAACATCCCTTATGGAGGGAGAAGTGTGCTCCATAAGCGAAATAAGGATGATGCATATAGTTTCATGATGACTTGGCTATATAGTCAAATGGATTTGACATCCATATGACCTCTGCGATGAAGGGAGAATTATGTGTCATGACATCTTCGCAAATGTGTTTACCATGATGAATTGGGAAAAACATTTTCGATGATGAATTCCTAGAAATGAGTACAATGATGACTTGGCTAGGATATAACCATATCAACTTCGTTCCCTAAGAATGCCATGCCAACTAAACTAGGGTTGAGTGTCACATTGACATAGCCAAGTTTCCTTGGTTCCTAGAGAGCGTCATGCTTACTTAGCTAGGGGTGAGCGGCTCATAGACATAACCATGTTTAATTGGTCCTTGTCTAATGAAATTAGATGGGACATCCTATGATGGGATGACAAGACTCTCCTTGACATCCTACGATGAGATAGAGAGAGCTCCTAAGATGATAAGATCCTCTCATCTTGCAATAGGATGATGATATTAGTTAGTACATCTTCTGAGGAGATGATAAGACCCTCTATGACATCCTACAACGATATAGAGAGAGATTCCAAGATGTTAATATTCTCTCATACTATGTCGGGATGATGATCTTAGATGGAAAACCCTACAACGAGTTGGGATGATTAGTTTGGATGGGACATTCTATGACGGGATGGTAAGATTCTCTATGACATCTTGCAATGGGATAGAGAGAGATCCTGGAACGATTTTGACGAAATGATATTGATTTTGATTTTAATGATGATGTTGATGATGATGATACATATGATAATGACAATTTTCCAATGGCCACATGCTACTAATGATGACGATGTTCCAGTAGTCACATGCTGCTACTACTGTCGATGATGCTCCAGATGATGAAAATGATGTTCCAATAGTCACATGATGATGATGATGATGATCCAATAGTCACATGTTGATGATGATGATGATGTTCCATTAGTCACATGTTGATACTATTGTTAGTTCTTGAGATGATGCTGATGATGTTCCTGTTCATGTATTTGTAACTTCAGAAGATATTCGGATGCATATTATCGTTTTATCTTGGCGTACCCCCATTGGGGATGTGTTCACCCCTTTGCAATGAATGTCTTAATTGTGTCAATACCTTGAGGTACAACCTACGTTGTAAGTTGGGGCAATAGTCCCCAGTGTAACATCATGTAATGTGTGTTTGGATTCTCTCTTGAAGAAGTTGACCTTGTTAGGGAATACAATTGGGCCCCAGTATTATGTTTGGTTAGTCACTTAAGTTATAAATAGGGACGCTCTCTCCCTCGTTTCTAAACACCTCGCACTTCTTATTACTGATTTTGATCATCTTACTATTCTAAGAAAGTCTGTGGGTTTTTTCTCCTTTATGGTTTCCCCGATAAAAAATTGTATGTCCTGTGTATCTCTTATATCTTATGCATCTATTTCTAGTTGTTATTCTTTCAGACAAAGATCCTAATCAAGCTAATAATATCTAGAAAAAATATCATGGTATCAGAGCCTCTTTGAAAGAAGGAATTGTGCAGCTACAAAAACTAGGGCTTTCTAGTTCAAGGTGTTCTCTCCATAGATCATCAAGAAAAGAGGGAGAGGATAACTTACCTTAGTAAGGTGGATCTTTCGGTGGAAGTAGTTTAAGAATTAAAGAAGTTTCATTTTTTACCCTGTCAGTGGTGCTTGAAGGAACTAAATCATCAAGTTTTGGAGGCTTCCCACCTCAATCTTTAGAAAGTGACCTTGCTGAGAAAATTGCCTCAAGGGGGTACATATTTCTATCCAAGAATAATTCCCAAACTCCAATTTTGGAAAATTAGGGTTTTTGTTACAAACCCTAGGTCAACCAGCTCCGGAACTAGGTCAGACACCTCAAATCGATAAGATATAAATCTTTTCTATTTCCATTTTAGGTTCTCATTTGAAAATATGACTCATCATACTCATATTGAGGATGACCTTGGAGGGGATTATAACTTCCGAGAAAAGAAGTACAAAATCACCTTGATCCTTGAAGATGGAGATTTGGATCAAAACATCAAGGAGAAGATGCATAACCATAGGGAGATGAGGCTAAGGATTCTCATAATAGAAGCATGGATAAGGCTAAGAGAATCATTGTAGATACTATTAAGGATCACCTCATCCCCCATGTGTATTCATTCAAGACACTGGAGGAAGTGTATGATGCTTTGTCAAATATGTTCGAAGGAAAGAACATCAACTAGAATATGACTTTGAGGAACCAATTGAAGAATTTGAAGATACATAATTCCAAGAATATATAGTATTACTTCACAATGGTTTTTAAAATCAAAGAACAACTTGAAGAGGTTGAAGAAAATGCCATAGAAGGAGAAATTGTAATGACTACCTTGAATGGTCTCCCTAGATCACATAACTCAGTCATTCAAGGAATTTGTATAAGAAGGAAACTAATCTCTTTCACCATACTTCAAGAAGAATGTGCATAAGAAGAAGCTAGATGGCATGATAAGAGAGGAGAAGATGGGAGCAACTAAAAATCAAGCTCTCACAGTTCGCATGAGGAAGAACTTCAAGAAGGAAAAGAAGGAGAAATTTCATCACAACACAAATAAGGACAAGAAACAAAGAAGACCAAAAGCGATACTTCAAATCTTCAATGCTATACTTGTGATGAAAAGGGAAACTTTTGAAGAGGTTGTCCCATCAGTAAAAAGAGAAAACATGCTCATGTTTCTAAAGATGTTGAACCAACAAACAAAATCTTTAGACGGGAGAAGGATGATTCAGATGACGAATATGTGCTAATATCATAACTTACTGGAAGTATCTCACATAGAAGCAATGATTGTCTTGTGGATAGTGGATCCTCTAAACATATGATGGGATACAACGACTCATTCATTAATATGTCTGAACATGACTCACCTCAGAAGGTAAAGCTTGCGGATGACTATCACTACCCCATAAAAGGGAGCGGAGAAGCTTCATACAAGCTTGAATCTGGGAAATATTTAAAGATGAAGGATGTGCTATATGTTCCAATCTTGAAGAAGAATATTCTCTCCATTTCTGCATGAGATGAAAAATGGATTAGGGTTTCTTTTTTCAATGGCCAAGTTCTGATGTGGTCGAGAGGAAAGAAAATAGAGGATGCAAAAGTGATTGGAGAAGAAGACAGAGGCATGTACAATATAAAGCGAAAACCTGAACAAGCACTAGTTCATTGAACCAAGTGAACTATGGCACAAAAGGGTTGCACATGTGCACTAGAGAGAAATACCAATGTCAAGCAAAGTAGTCTTCGAACTGTTAGAGATCCAAGAAAAGAATGAAGGCATTTGCAAAGGATGTGGACAAGGAAATAATGTGAAGAATACATTTCCCAGCAATGAGAGGAAGGATAAAGTATTACTAGATATAGTACACTTTCATGTATGTGTACCCATGTCCTCTAATTCATTAAGAGGGTATGAGTATTATGTTTCCTTTATATTTTATTTCTCACGTAAGACTTGGATATATTTCTTGAAAGGGAAAAGTGATGTTTTCAGTAAGTTTAAGGAATATAAAGCCTTGGTCGAGAACCAAACGGATATCCTATGAATGGTTCTAGACACTGAAACTATAGTGATTAACCTATCACAAGGTTGTGATGTTAGTTGTGGATCCTAATTATGTGATATCTTGTTATTCAACCATGTTTTTACCCCTAGAAGGGTGGGTGTGGGAGGGGGTTTTTACCCCCCCTCACGGGATTCCAAGGGGGACCATCCCCTCGGGTGAGGAGTTCTAGGTGTTAGCGGGCCCCTAGTGGGTTTTTGGGGGTGAATCCCTTGAAAGAAATTTTTATTCCCTTGTAAGATTTTGTAATTTCATAGTGAATCTAATCCATTCATTAGATTTCATATCTGATGCTAGAAACTATGTAATATTGTGAAAGACAATACTATAAGAGAGTTAAGAGGAAGTTGTATTGGATGTGTGGTAGGTTGTATCCCTTCATTTTATTGGATGGTATAATAGAAAGGACTCACAATTTATATGTGGATGTAGCCTATATTGGGTGAACCACATATATTGGTGTCTCTCTTGTATTATTTTTATGTGTTTTATTTCTACATCTTGTTTTATGCTATTGTTCTATGATCCTATTTTTCTAATATGTGACTCATTGTGATAAAACACTTCCTACCATACTGCATCTTGAATCTTAGATTTTTTTATTGAGGGGGAAATGTGTCTTACATTTTTTTGTTTTCTCTGGCATGGGTGACAATCATAACCATGATTTTTTTTGTTTGGAAATGGGTAGAAAAGAAAAAATAGAATTTTTTTTAGAAAAGGAAAATCTAGAGTTGGAAAAAACTTGGGTGGGTAATTAGGGTTTGACTAGGTTTTGGACACATTCTAAGAGATAGGGAAGCTCAAAATGAGAATTTCAGAAGTGGGGGTGAAAGAATGGGAAATATTATCAAAGACAGACAAGGAAGAATCATTAGGAAAGGAACACTATGGTAAAATTTGAAGGCAATTGGGTGAGAATAAAAAAAAGTTATGAAAAACCCTAGAAATAGACAAATGTGGAATTTCGGGCTACGGGAAGTGGAATTTGAGATAGGGTCCTTAAGGAAGGAAATATGCAGAATGGAGTTACAGGGTGAAAATTAATTTTCAAAGGAAACATAGCTAAAAAAAGAAATATATGGCGAAAAAATAGAAATTGTTTTGTTTTCAGTTCGATGGAATTGATCTATGGCGAATCTGGAGATACCCAATCTTCTCTTTATCAACTGGAATTAGATATGGAATATGGGTATGTTTGTCTTCTTAAAGGTTTAAGGGATTCACTCAACCAACAATGTTGTATAACGACTTGCGTATTGGGGTAGTACCCCTCACTCCATGACTCAGGTAAAACTGATAGTCACTTTGCCACAAACAAAAGCTCTTAGTTTACCTCACGGGTAGGAACTAGTCAATCAGGTAGGGGTCGTTTCCCTTTTCGCTTGGCAGATTCTCTTAATGACTAGCTACTTTGGGGTTCTAATGGTAATCCTCATTAGGGTTATGCCCATGTACTTCAAAGATTTATAAAGATAGGGTTTATTCCTTGATCTGAATGAATAATGGATATTGAAAGAAGAGGCACTACTACAATAACCACAACATCAAGAAGCACTGCAAAAAAAAATACCAAAAATTACACCCGACGAGCAAAAGAAAGTGCTCTGATACTAAATGTGAGAAACCTCTTGCAATAAATCATGAAAATTCACAATATAACAAAAATAAGAGACCATAGAAGTAATTTTATTGATCGCATATCACTTCAAGGGGGAAACCCCATTTGATAAATATTAATACAAAATAACTTGTGGATCCCTTCATTGGCCTCAACACATAATTATATACTAATTCTAATTCAAACAACTATTACTCCCCATGAATGTGGGATAATACAATATACTCATGGGATGACTTACAAAGTCTACGCATCCAACAAAAATATACTAACGAAATAAAGAGAAGGGTTGAAACTCGTTCCATACATCCTCATAATATTCCACCCACTATTCAATAAGGATCAATTCCTTCTCCATGTTATTCACAATTTCCTGTGGATCATCAATTCTCTTCACCATATCATTAATGGCTCTCTCTGCTGTGATTTTAAAAAATACCTTCTCATAGTTCTTAACGCAAGTCTCAAGAAATACAAGTGATAGGTATTGAGCTCGGTTTTTTTTTGTATAATTCTCTTTTTGATAGTGTTATAACTAGATCTTGTTCTTAGTTTATTTGTTCCTTTTGTCCTAATTTTCAACCGTTGGTTTAAAATGATTTTATATTTTATGTTGATTTTAAGCATTGCTGACAATCAATAATTTTGGTTGGATTTAATGCTTTTAATGGTTGAATCATTTCATTATTTTAGTTTTAAAGTTTGTCTTTTGGGCTTATTAGTTAATATGTACATCTTTAAGCTTTCAAAAACTTATAATAAAAGTTTATTCCAAGTTTTGATTTATAATCTAACTCTTATTTTTTAGTCCTTTGTCAAATATTTTCATGAGGAGATTCCTGTAGCAGCTCTGTTTTTCCTGTTTTTGTCATTGTCATTGGAAGTAGATTACGAGGAGATGGAAATGCATTCAGGAAAACCAAAAGAGTTTTTTGTCGAAAACAGACTCATTCACAAAAACCTCTCTCAATTTTGCAATAGATTTTATCGTTTGAGATATTCGAATTCATCTTTGTGTTCTATTTTCAGGGTTTGAATTATTTAATAATTTCCTGTTTTAGTCACAAATTGGCAGAACATATTCTGATCAATTGAAGATAAATTTTGAAAAAACAAGAGCGGTTTGTGTTCATAACATACTCATTTAAAAAAACATCTCTCATTTTTTACACAAGTGTTCCGGATAGAGAGATATGAAGGCGTCTTTGAGACCCAAATTTTCATAAATTCGTCAAATTTCCCCAAATCCAATTTGTTATTTTTGGGTTAATTGTCTTTAAATATTTTGAGTTATCATGTAACTAATTGATGTAACTGTTTCATATTTCGACCTAGAAGGTAGTTATGGAACTACTTTACTTTTGTAATGATAAAAGGAAGACAAACATACAGTTTTGAGGAGGGATTTTTCACTCAAGGAGAGGCTTTTGGAGCTTGGATTTCTCAAGCTAGCGCTTATAACTCTTATGTAAGTGGATGACTGTTATTGATTATATATAAACTGATAATCCCTTTTACCTGTCACGCTTTTTCATTTCTGATCTGCTTGATTGCTCAGTCTACAATTTCATTTCTTGTTTAAAGTTTTATTCATGTAAATGCTTGTATCCTGTGGGTGGAATTAGTATTTCATGTGTAATGTTTATGGCTTATTGGGATTTTTTTGATCCCCATTTTATCCAATTTGCATGGTTCAGTTCTGTATTAGCTTGTGGATGTTTATTTCCTCCTTGCTGATGAATTTTTTAAAACCCTAAAACCTATTTTATTTAATTTTACTTTTGAGATTGTGTTGGCTTGTTCTTCTGGTAGTCTAAGAACAATTTCTGGCACAAACATATTTGGCACCGTTGCCGAGGATGAAGCTGAATTATATCTTCCATGGGATATCATTATTCTTCTGATTTTGAGAGGTGAACAAAGTCAAAAAATATTTTAGACTACAATTTTCACCGATGACTCCACGATTAAAGATTCCACTGCAAGGAGAATTTTGTTGACAGAAAAATGAAGAAGCCAAATGGAAAGATTGGATATCAGCTTGTTACTTTACTCCATGAGGTTTTGTTATTATTCATCAGTTCTTTCCTATCTTTCCCATTGCATGTCAAAAGAATTTTTTTTTGTTTTGTCTATTTTGATGATCATAAACCTTCAAGTACATATCCCACTTTGGAAGAAGAAAATATGCATTCTTCTTATGTTATTGATGTTGATCCTATTCCTTCATTTGAAATACATGTTCATCATGATATACATATACCCATATCTCTTGAAGCTGATTATTCTGGTCATCTTGTAGAGAAAAAATCTGATCTATTACCTTCTACCATCACTGCTAAAACTTGCGAACAACTTGTTGAACCTCATTTTCAACTCACAGATTTTCAGTTTAGACTCAGACAGAAGATGTTTAGAACTCTTAGGCTTCCATCTCTCTTACATCCTTACCCTTCCTACTTTGTTGAATATCTTCCCCAATTTACTGGAAAAGACCATATTACAGCAGAGAAGCATTTAGAATCTTTTCATAATTTCATTGATAATTTTGAAATCATGCATGAGGATGTTGTCATGAGGTTATTTTTGAAATCCTTTGCTGGAGATATTGGGTTTTGGTTCCAAAATTTAAAAGCTGATTCAATTGGATTGTGGGAAGAGTTACATGATGTCTTTTTGAAGTATTGGGGTAAGAATAAATCTTATGATCTATTTCTTTCTGAATTTTATAGTTTGAAAAGGGAAAATGATGAGCCAATTACTAAATTTAATTGGAGGTTTCAAAGTTTTTATATCAGTATGCCTACGGAGATCAGACCTTCAGAAAAACTTGCTATGGTATATTATGTTATGGCTCAACATTCAGATCTTGTCTTTTTCCTGTTAGAAAGGAAATCATCATCTTTAAGACAATTGTTTAAGGATGCAAAAGGAGTGGAGGAGAACATCCGAGCTTGCAAAATGCTTCGAGATTAGGCTCATGTTGAAGATATGCAAGCTTATGGACAAGAAGAAGAACATAGGTATCATTGAGATTTAAGACATTTTTCTTCATCATTTTTAGATTTTCATATGAACAAGGATATAAATGATGCCTGTGTTGATTCTTCATATCATTTTGCTGACTTTTTTTATGATAATATACTTTCAGTGGATTATAGTAGAAATTTCTTAGTTCCTGCTATGAGATCATTAGGTTATGAAGAAGAAGTTGCAGGTTGATGTGCTTGATTAAATTCTAATCTCGTACCTCATGTCTCATTATAGAATCCACTGGAAACATGCAAAATCTTGAAATCTTGAAAAATTATTAAGTTTGTTGAATTTTGAATGGGATCTAAAACTTTACTTTTTGAATATGAATTCTATTGAGCTTGGAACCACTCTCCACCATCCTAAAACAATTAATGGTAATGTCAAAAATTCACGGGGGCTTCACTTGTTGACCAATATCCTATCACGTTAGTTCATATTGTGGGTTTTAAAATTATCAAAAATCGACCCAATATATTGCAGGTATTGGGGGGATGAGGGGTTTAAGGTGGGGGTGGGTAGGGTGGTTTATAAAGATTGAGGTATAAAAAGGGGTGGGGAGGAGGTTTNAAAAAAAAAATTTGGGTCAATATATCTCGGAATTAAGGGTATTCTTTAATATCCCACGATCGCACGTGCTATGTGAGAGGTCCACTAAGTGAAGTTCCTGTGCAAAAATTTAAGTAAAAGTTACATTAATGCCACTTTAAGAATTTAATATTATTGACTTTAATGTCACTTCTACAAAAGTGGCTAGGATCATAGAAAAATAGTACCTAGGAATCCCCAAACATCCCCAAAACAGGGGTATCCTATACAAAATTGGTGCGTAGGAATCTCCACGCATACCTAAAATAGGGGTATCACATCCCATTTGCAATCAATGTCCCTTAAATCTATGACAAATGTCTCGAGTACTTCGACCAAGTTTTGGGTATGTCAAGGTATGCCATGACTCATGGTACATGGGTACTAGGTATCTAATATGTGGGTACATGCATCCAGTACGAGTACATGTACCCTACCCTCGGGTATGGGTACCCATGCTACTTAGTTTATAAACCTTAATTTAGATTCTCCGCTAGATAAAAATATTAATTTGGACCCATATTTGCTAATATAGCTTAGTTTTCACCTAATTATCTAAAAATATTAAGTGTGTATTGAAATTTTAAAAGGAAGCAACTACATATGCATATAGTAAACAAAGCTAAATTAGTTCAAGGAATTGATAATAAAATAAAATCAACAATGCCATTACATTCAACTCATCTTGTTGTTGAGAAGAAGTCAATACAGTAGAAAGCAATTCAATGCTATTGGGAGCAACATCAAACACTTCTTTTACCTAAACCTTACATAAAGTATCATTTTGAGGAAAAACAACATCGCAATAAGCTTGTGTTAGAGAAATAGTAGAAGGTGGTACTCCAAGAAAAGCATTAACTTCATCTTGAATGGGAAAAGTACATGGAGAAGTGAATATTGAGGCCATACTTTTTTATCTCCTACATGAGACCTTATTTCTATGGATTTCAAGCTCTTCCAAAAATAACTATATTCCAATGGATTTCAAACTCTTCAAAAAATAACTATATTTTAGAAAACATTGATATCACATGGAAACACACAAGCCATATAAAAACATCTATATAATATATATTTCCAATTTCATGAGTATTTTGAAGTGATGAGAATAGAAAAGAAATACAAGGGAAACAAATTGAGTAGAATCTCTTAAGAATAATGCAAAACCACCCAAACCAATCTAAAACAAGAGAGTAATGTCATACTATAACTTGCATTGCACTAATACAATCAAGATAATTCAATGTACTGGAGTAAAATATTTTTACCTTATTTCTCCTCAAACACATGAACATATGGTAGCTCCTCACAAGATTCCACCCACGATTCAATATGGATCAATTCCTTCTCCCTGTTATTCACGGTTTCATATGGATCATCAATCCTCTTCACCATGGCACAATTTCCTGTGGATTATCAATTCTCTTCACCACATTTCAAACGTGTATTCTTCCACATAATTTAAATGATTTAATACTTTTTTTTCTTCTAAATATTTAATTTGTATTTTCTATATATATATATATATATACATTGTATTATATAAGAGAGAAAACCAATTTTTATATAAAATTGAGTGAGAGTTCCATCTTTCTTGTTGATTTAGTTAAAAATGGTTTGGAACACCTTTATATCAACATAATAATTATAACTTAAATTTATAAAATTGTGTAATTAATCTTATTTTAATTTATTGTAGTAATAATATACAAATCCAACATCTTTTTTATAAAGTTGTCTAACTACCTTTTTTTAACACTAAATGATGATATACTAACCCAGAAATTCAAAATGTATAATACCTAGACACCTCCCTGTATAATAGTTAAACAACTCCCTTACTTATTAGCCCATGTTATTGCGCCGAGAGGCGCTCTACAACGGGGTATGGGGGAGATCTTGTAACCTAATGTAACGTTAGTAACTAATGTTAGTAACTTTTGTAACATGTCGGCAAAAAATAATAATAGTAAAGTATGTAACATGTCCGTAAGATAAAAAATAATATCACTTTCTTAACTTTATTTTTATTAATAAAAAATAAATTTTCTAATAGGCCAAAATAAATGTCAACCACAAAAACAATCGAATATGGAGGAGATGTTGTAATCTTCCTACCTAACAAAACAATAAAAAAGTAAAAATTTAATTATCCGTAAAAAAAAATATGTGCGTAAAAAAAAACACAAAATTGAATTATCCCCAAAAAAATGTTGGCCTTGCACATGGTTTTAAAACCATGTGCAAGGCCTCCTTAACAACCCATGGTTGTAGGAGGGCTTTGCATATGGGTTTAAGACTATGGCCATAAATAATATTAATAATATTAAATATTAATAATAAAAATATTATATGTGGACCTCAAATAAAAAGATGTGTCTTTTGGTTTGAATCAAATTAATGGATACTTAAGAAGAGGTTTGCACCTCGAGAGATTTGATCCATCTGGAGGCTTGATAAAGCTTAGGATTTGGATCTACGCTGATTGATCATTTCAATCACCCTTCATATTTGACATGTAATTAAGCATATCCCTAAAAGAAAGCTTTGAGAATGGATTCCAAGAAAACGAAGCTTGGTTATCAAGTTGAGGTCATTCACTCTCAAAAAGGATGGGGGAGAAGAGTACTTGACATGGTTGAGCAAGCAAATAATCAACCGAGATCATGCTGACCATTCAAATTGAAACCCTCCACTACTTGCACTAGCATTCCTAACGAATTCTATCACCCTAACCAAACATATTTCAACAACCTTACATAATTGGGAATCCCTAGTGGCACGACTTGTGGATGAAATTCACTACACCGCCTCAGATCGCTTTAATTTAAGATGGAGTAATATAATTGTGTAAAAGGATCTTATTTTGAATTAATCAAATTCTCAAGAAAAGTCTAACTTGAATTTTATACAAGTGTGTTTTTTGGGAATTTTTTACTTATTTTAAATATTAATAAATATTACCGTACTTAATTTTAACTTAAAAAACAAAAATTAACATAATCCATTTCAGGTTCATGTGGTCAATCTCGTAGGTAAATAAATAAATAAACACATTGAAAATGAGAGCAAAACCATTGATTCCCTGTATAACCTTCTAACTCTCCATTCCCAACTCAACTGCCTTTGCCTTTTTAAAATTGGAGACTGTAGAATGCATAGTTGCGGAGTTGTAAGACTCTTCCTGACCTTTCTATTATTCGTAGTCTAAGCTCAGCTGAATATGGAGGCCGCAGTTAGTCTTATGAATGTGGCTTCGCTCACATGGTTGCCCAAACCCAGGGTTTACAAGTATGCTGCCAGAGCTCTGGTGCGACCCTTCATGCTGAGCAGAAAGTTGGCAGCGGGGGTGGCTGCGATGATGAATTCTCGGGAGGTATCGGTGTGGCCTGTGGCTTCGGTGAACGCAGAACCCACATGGAATGCGATAGAGGGATGCTCGACGGAGGAGGAGGACGGTGGGCTTAAAGAAGAATTGCGTCTATGGCGATCCGGACGGCAAGCGGCAATGTTTTGGGCTGTATGTGCGGCTGTATGTTGGAAATATTAATTACTGGTTGATTTAGCAGTAAGCAAAACTTCAGACCATTTGCACCTAAGCGAAATTTGTTTAAAGGGTAGTTTTTAGTGATCTGAATTACATAATCTAGGTGTCCCAAGGTAATCCAAGGTTATGAATCTATTTCTGCAATAAAAATTACAATTTTAACACTAAAAATCTCATTTTCAACAACAAATCGTGCTGCCTGATTCCTGCCAAACTTACCTGAAAAGCTGCAAATGGTCTAGAGATTAGCTAACTCTGTTGATTTATAGCTGACATTGTTAGAGTCTGTAGCATGAGAGTGTAGCATGTCAGTTTCTGTTAGACAGTATGATAGAATGAAAAGTTCCACTCTCACCTATAAAGGAGTCAAATTAAAATTTTGAAGTTAAGTTTCTAGGTAAATAGTTATTACAGTCTTTAATGTTTAATGTTAACTAGGTAGCTTCACAAGGAAGCAATTTTTAGACTATCTATAAATAGTTACTATATAAATACTTATTACAGTATTTAATGTTAAGTCAGTAACAATTTTTAGACTGTCTATATAAAGAAGAAGATTGTAAAATCATAGAAGGAAACAGAAACATAAAGAGAAGAAGAGAAGTGGGTAAGTGTGCTAGAAATATGAAGGAAAAGTTCAGTGAAGAGTTAGAAACTCAAACTTCTGTGTTTTGTGAAAGTATTGAGAGCCGAAGCTCTGTAAAAAATTCACAATAACAGTAAGTCCTACAGTAATTAGGTAGCAAGTATTTTTTATCACAAAACTTTCACTTAAAATAAAAAGAAAGGAAAATAAAATTTTATTCCATCTGTCTTTCCCTACATCTGCTATGAGAGCAGGCTTAGGAAAGAAACCTTGTTGCCCTGCAACACCACAAGAAAGAAGGTGCCGACACCGCTTCTGGGGATAACGGTGCTCTCAAAGCTCTCCCAATGCGTTGAACTTCTTGATCAAATTGTTGTCCCCATTACCTAAAAAAGAGAGCAAACCAAAACCTCTAACTGACCGTAATTTCTCCCCGAGCGATACCAATGCCAAACCGGGAGTTTACCCAAAAGAGATAGGTTTCCTTGCTAATTGTTACAGCTTCTAATTAGTTTTTATGGGTTTCCAAACCCTAAACAAAACTCCACTAAGAAATTTGATCAAAAATATCGTTCTACTCGCAACATATTCCTAATTTTCAAAGCAATCCACATGTTTATGAGACTCTATCATGTACGAAATTTCAGAATAAAAAAATTGTTAAAATTGTCATTTCTGCAGGAAAAACATGGGAAGAAAACATCAATAAAGCACTTTTTCATGAATTTTTGATATCTACATGCAGAGATGTTGTTTGTACCTGGTTCTGCTCGTAGACAGGAGGCGTTTTGAGCTGAACAGAAATGTATAGGAAAAATCATGAAAGAAATTATGACACACTTGCTCGCAGTTGGGAAGCGATTTGAGCTGAAAGGAAATGTATAGGAAAAATCATGAAAGAAATTAGGACACACTTTATTACTTGTGTAAATATTTATATGGTACGTGGAAAATGATAGAATTTGAGCAATGAGCCGTAGGAGTAGGGTTTAACCTATCTTTTCCACACCCCCCATGATAAATTGTATAAATATTTAGCATTGGTTCATAATCCACTTTTTAAGGATGAATAGGAGTAGGGTTTAACCTATCTTTTCCACACCCCCACGATAAATTGTAAAAATATTTAGCATTGGTTCATAATCCACTTTTTAAGGATGAATCTTCTTACTTTTCTTGTGTTGGGTTGGTAAACCCTAAAATTTAGGGTATAAGGTTAACTAATTATAAGTGTGATGTTTTTATAAAAATATTTTCAAGGTTAAGGTGTTAAGAGTGTGAAGCTTTTATACAAATATTTTTATTATGAACTTTTAGGGTTTTTATTATGATTTTTTAGGGTATAAAGTTAAGTAGATAAAAGTATGAAGTTATTATAACAATATTTTTATTATTAGTTTTTCTACAAGTCAAATGGGTGAGATGTGTCTCGTCTGTAAGGCTAATGTGGCACATGTCGGCTGAATAAGTTAGTCAAGTTAACATAAATAAGTTAGTCAAGTTAACAAGTTATTTATGTTAACTTGACTAACTTATTCTTCCCCACAATGGGTTGAAGGCTAAGGTGCCGACATCGCTTCTCGGGATAACGGTGCTCTCAAAGCTCTCAAAGCTCTCTAGGAACTCTCCAACCCATTGTGGGGAAGAATAAGTTAGTCAAGTTAACATAAATAACAAATATTAAAAAAATGAAAAATATAAATTACAGATAGTTCTTAAATAAATAAAAAATTAAACTAGCATAGATCCATTTTAAACCGGGATATATCTATAAATTTTAGAATTTGAGACATCATTATGTTCAAAAGTTAAGTAGTTATTCTTACAAAAAGAGCATAGACCTCAATTCATAGGTTGGTGGAATTCTACAATAGTTATATAATGTGGGTTTAATCTCCACATGATTAAAGAATTTCCACCCCACTTTGACCAAAAGTGTGCTAAATTTCAAAATCAAACAAATTTCAATCTTATGTTAAATATCCAAGGTAAAGTAGGTTGGTTTGTTAAGGGTGGAAGGTAAGGGGGGTCATCATTGACCTTGAATGAAATAAAGTAACTTCATTTGCATGGGGAATTCATGAAAACTCAAACAATGAGCGGAACCCTTAGCTCTATGGAAATGTTTCTTTTGTGAGTAACTTTGTACTTATCCTTTTATTACTTTACAACTAGAAAAAATGTACACACCGTTACAAAGAATTATCCACCCATACTTAGATTTTGAATAAAACATAGACCCTTCCTCTATTAACATCAAAAGATCAGTCTACTTGATTTGCAAAAAAGAATTAGACCATCAAGAAAAATCAAGTCGGAGATTTTTGGCCTAAACCCCCTATCCCTTCACATCAATCCAACCATTCACGCTGAAAAGGTATAACCTAAAAAAGCTACCTATGACCCTTACAACACAACGAGTTAGGGATCTCATCATCCATACCAAAAACTAAAGGAAAAAATAAAATCTAACCAAACTATTCAAAAGAAGTCGCAACAACATTTGATTACAGCGAAGCACTGGATCATGTTGTCTAACATGGAGCATTCTCAAGAGACTCTACACCACTAGGATGGCCATAAACAAGCTTCTTTGTGACCTCCAATACCTCATTCATGTCATCTACCGCCCTCTGCATATCATTCTTCAAATCGTTGAGAATTTGAAACCCCATATCACCAAATCTTTCACATTCCATTAAAACGTTGGCCAACAAGGAGTGGAGAATCCAAAAGTGGATGAGTTTCACCTCTTGCTCATGCCTGTCCCTTGTATCCTGCATTTCCTCTTCTTATATCTTATAGAAGGATTCCTCCACATCGAAATAATTCTTCTCCATATAATGCTTCTACGAGTCCACCACTTATAAACCTCTAACAATCCTTCCTCCTCCCCCATGGAGACTCCTCACACATTGGCAGGGACCCATACCCATGCTTCTACCTCCTTAGTGTTTGATATCTATATTAGCACTTGATATCTCAATTAGTGTATTGCTTGCCCGATTGGATTTATCCTACTCCACAACTTCCCCTTTATACACACTAATCCTTTATGTGGGTCCAAAATCAGGAACAAGTTGCATATGATCCACCTCTTTTGTAATGTCCCTGACCCTTCGACCAACGAAGAGGACGCTACCATACCACTAACCATCTGGGCAACTAGCCCCATGAACATGTGCATACATATAAATTGAAGAAAAATGCTTGGAAGTAAAAACATGCAGAGATGCATAATTGTTTAGCAAACAACGAAAGCAAAACCATACATTCAAGAATTCAACGAGTTCATCATAATTCATTATCAGTAAATATGAATGTAGAGAAAAAATAGTCAAGAATACTTATCTTATAAAGAACTCGTCCCACAACCAGCTATGTCGCTGCAACGTTCCACCCAACCATAGGCCAGCATGCTCCTTAATATCTCAGTAACGCTGCCACCCATGAGCTAGGCATGATTTCCCCAAGGAATAAGGAATAAGTAGGCTTACACATAGCCAAGGATACACAAATAAGCCAAGCCAACACGATTGGGTTTATCATGCCATCAACAAGAAAACCAAGCCAACACGGTTGGGTTTATCAAGCCATCAAGGAGTTGGGAAAATATGAATGCTAAGCTGGTGAGCTCATTGAAGAGCTAAGGACGCTAGCACCAGAACTAGCCTGACTCCTAGGACACCCACACACTCCCAACACAAGGAAATCAGTCCCTTCTCTGCTACATAGTCCCTCAGGCCCTGACCTCCATTCCAGTGTTATTCAGGGGTTGTGGAGAAGAAATCCAGCCCTCTAGCTTTGTCTGTGTGGCTCCCAAATACACCAGGTTTATCAAGCAAACCAAGCCCTCATTCCCACACCAACACAGTTCGTAGACCGACCACTGCATACACACAACAAAATAAGCAATTTACAGCTTGGACAGGGAAATTCGATCCCTGAGTCATTCTTGGCCCTATCGTGGCCAAAATGACTCACTCATAACCCATATTAGCCCAAAGTGTAGGTGAAACTACAACAACACAATTGTGGGGAAAGCAACCGCCCCGATATTCAATACTGAAACAATGGGAAGACACACAGTCCAAAAATGGAAAAGAAGATCTGATTCTCATCCTGGACAGGGGAAAACATAATGCACTGAACCACAAGTCGGTGAGGGAAACACACATACACATAGCCCCGAGCATGAATGGCTCATACAAAGGAAAATTGTCGGTGACAGTAGTGGTTTATCTAGCTCCCTGCGTGAGGAAAACGAGGAAGAATCCTATGCGTGAGAAGGTGAAGAGAGAACGTCTCTATGTGAGAATGGACAATTCCCCATCCTGTGTGTGAGGATGAGCAAAACAATGGAGAGTGGGAGAGTGGAAGAATCCCCTGATGTTTTCCATGCCCACGTAAAGGCATGAGCTTGCTGGTGGAGTATGCATGTGGGAAAGGACTGACAGTCCTGCCACCCACCACTTCACAGCCATAACTGCCCCCAACTAACAACAGAAGTTTTAAATGGGTAGTTGACACATGGATTTTCTCCATTGGTTCAAGGTTCAATAATTGTCCCCTCCCTATTCTTAGGAAAACCATGCCCTTTTCAATATGGTTGCATTCACATAGATGGTTGGGGTTCATTTAATTAAAATGCATATTTACATGATGTCAAAACTAATATGTGCCGTATATCACGATATACCATCGGCAACGATTCCAATCGCCGAAAAATAACACAACCAAATCAATTGTGGGGATTTTTCCTTTAGCTCCACACCATGATTAATTACAATATATGCATCATGTACATTTAATGAAACAGGGTCAAACCCGGGGTGTTACATTCCCCTCCCCCTTCAATAACACTGTCCTCGGTGCTTTACAAAATTTGAACAAAATGATACATTGGTACCGCCGCAGTGTTCCGCAGAATTGAACAAAAATGGATGTGCCAATCGCATGGCATCCTCTAGCTCCCACGTAGCCTCTTCAGGTCCGTAGTGCTCCCATTGCACCTTTACCTGCCCTATGGCCCGGTTCCTGAGCATTGTGAGCTTCTTGTCGAGAATGCACATTGGATCGGTTTGGAACTCTCCCTCGAGTTCCACTTGAATCACATCCCAATTTATCACATGGTTAGGATCATGTACATATCTCTTAAGAAAAGAAACATGAAAAACATTATGAGCTCTAGTGCTAGCATGCAATGCAAGTCTATATCCAACTAGCCCTATTCTTTCAAACACTTCAAAAGGCCCACAATATCTTGGTGACAGCTTGGCACAACTTCTAATCTTGAAGGAACTCTTCCTTTCCCTCACTCTGAGGTAAACATGATCCCAAACACTAAACTCCCTGTTCACCCTATGCTTATCTGCATAGATTTTTTGTCTGTCCTGTTCTGCTTTCAGATTCTGCTTGATCTTTACAAACTCTTGCTCCATTTCCTTGAGCAATTCTGGACTAAGCACAACCCTGTTCACTGGATTATCCCAATTCATTGGTGTCCTACACCTTCTTCCATACAAATCTTCATATGGACTCATCCCCAAGGATGCCTGTTGTCCATTGTTATAAGCAAACTCTACCAAGTGTAAGTAATCTTCCCACTTTGTTGGTTTGTCCATCACGTACATGCGAAGCATATATTCGAGCACCTGATTAACCCTCTCTATCTACCCATATGTCTGAGGATGGTAGGAAGTGCTGAAGTTTAGCTTTGTACCCAAATATGCAAACAACCCCTTCCAAAAATTGGAAGTGAACTTGACATCTCTGTCAGAGACTATTGACTTTGGCAATCCATGCAATTTGAAAATATCCTTCATGAATATCTTTGCAATGTCATTAGTCTTATGCATAGACTTAACCGGTATAAAATGTGCTGCCTTAGTCAACTTGTCCACCACAACCATGATGGAATCATGTTGTCTCCAAGTCATCGACAATCCCGTAATAAAATCCATGGAAATAACTTCCCATTTCCATTCTGGAACTAGAAAAGGCTGCAACAAACCTGCTGGATGTTGATGTTCAACCTTTACCTGCTGACATTTCATGCACCTCGAAATGTATTCAGCCATGTCCTTTTTCATTCCTAGCCAAAAGTACTGTTTTCTGGCGGTAGCAATTGTCTTTTGGTATCCTGGGTGACTAGAATATGGAGCTTGATGGATTTCATCCATAACAACTCTCCTCAACTCTGCTACATTTGGAATATAAACTCTACCTTTATAAGTAAGAATTCCATCTTCTTCCAATTTATATCCCTCATACCTCTTCTCAAGACTTTGCTGCTGCAATTTGTCTGTCACTAGCTCATACCATTCATCTTCAGCAACATGATTAACAATCTGCTGCCTCAATTCTGATTGGCAAATACTAAGAGATGCCACATGCTTTTCCTGCACCTTCCTGCTAAGTGCATCGGCTACCTTATTCTCTTTCCCCTTTATGTGCTTGATTTCAAAATCAAACTCACATAAAAACTCCATCCATCTTGCTTGCCTAGCATTCAAAGCAGGCTGATCAAATAGATACTTCAGACCATAGTGGTTTCTCCTTAGTTCAAATCTTCTATCCATCAAGTAATGCCTCCACATATTGAGGGCATGTACTATGGCTGTAAGCTCTAGATCATGAGTGGCATAGTTCTTCTCATGCTCCTTCAGCTTTCTCGACTCATAACATATCACGTGGTTGTCTTGCATAAGGACTCCTCCAAGCCCTTCTTCGTATGCATCGGTACACACCAAAAAATCTTTCTCTAGATCTGTAACTTTCAATACTGGTGCACTGGTGAGAAGATTCTTCAACTACTAGAAGCTTTCTTGACACCTCGATGTCCATTCAAACTTTGTCCCCTTCTTTTGGAAAGAAGTGATGGCATGTGTAACTTTGGAGAATCCCTCAATGATTCTCCTATAGTATCCTGCAAGTCCCATAAAAGATCTTACATCTGTCACATTTCTTGGAGTAGGCCAATTCATAATCGCTTCAATCTTTTTAGGGTCCACAAATATACTCTCTTTTGAGATAATGTGACCCAAATACTGAATTCTATCTCTATATAAGTCACACTTGCTTATATTTGCATACAACTGATGCTCCCTAAGCAATTGCAATGTCAACCTCAAATGCTCTTCATGCTCCTCTTTATTCTTAGAATAAATAAGAATGTCATCAAGGAAAACAAGAACAAACTTGTCCAAATACCTACTAAAGACATTGTTCATAAGGCACATAAATGTAGCTGGTGCATTTGTGAGACCAAATGGTACCACTACAAACTCATAATGTCCATACCTTGTTCTGAAGGCTGTCTTATGAATGTCTTCATCCTTGATTCTCACCTGATGGTAACCCGACCTCAAGTCAATCTTGGAAAATACCTTTGCTCCTCTCATTTGATCAAAGAGGTCATCAATCCTAGGCAATGGGTATTTATTATTCACAGTAACCTTGTTCAATTGTCTGTAATCAATACACAACCTGAATGTGGCATCCTTCTTCTTTACAAACATAACTGGTGCTCCCCAAGGAGACACACTCGACCGGATATACTTCTTTTCCAACAACTCTTGCAGTTGCATCTTCAACTCTAGCATCTTCGGTGTACTCATCCTATAGGGTGTATTGGACATAGGTGCTACTCCTAGCACAAGTTCAATTGTGAAATCAATGTCCCTCTTTGGAGGAAGCCCTAGAATCTCATCAAGGAACACATCCTTGAATTCCTATAACACCTGATAGTCCTACAACCTAGGAGTTTCGTCCCTTGTTGCCTCCAAAATATGAGCTGCATACAACTGAAAACCCTTCTTATAGAACTTCAACTACATTGCTAAAACCTGCCTTACTGAAATCACCTTTGGAATACCTTTCACAACTACTGGGTTCCCTTCTTCATCCATGCATTCGAAATTCTTATTGTAACAGTCAAGATTTACTCTGTGAGCTTCTAACCAATCCATTCCAATAAGAACATCATAGGAACCAAGTGGTAGAACATTAATATCTACACAAGTAACCAACCCATTCATGACCAATGGATATTTCTCTACCACTTCACTGACCTTTCTCTTAGTTCCAGTGGCTAGCTGAATTAACCAAGATTTCCTATGCTTTAATTTTTTAAAAGAACAAATCTCCCCTACTCTAGGAGTAATGTAACTTTGAGGTGAACCAGGGTTAATCAAAATAGAAACAGATTGGTCAACAATCTTACCTAGAACTTCAACCACAATTGACTGGTGATCTGCCTGGTGGTCCTCCAGTGTTGCATAAATCCTAGGGACCACCCTTGCTACTTGAACCACTATTTCTATTTCTTAAATGTTGTAAGCTAGTCTTGCACTCTCATTCTTGAGTGGACAATTTCTGCGCATGTGGGGTCCTCTACATTTCCAACATTGAAGTGGTCCTCTATTATGTTGTGGATCCTTAGGCTTTTCTCCTACCACTCCAACTGGCTTACTCACAGCTTGGGATGGCTATTTCTACTGATTCCTGAAGATAGAAGGTTTGAAACCTTTCTTTCTTTGGTCAAACTTCTCATTCTTCTTGTCCTTCGATGCCTTATGGTAATTAGGTTTACCTTTGCTTTGCTCGTAGCAATACTTAGCCTTCCTTATTGATTCTTCAAGAGTTATAGGTTTGTAAAACTCAATTATATCTTTGTAAGACTGAGGAAATCCACTCATAAACCATTGGACCTTAACTTTTTCATCTCTGATGTACCAGACATACCTCAACAATTCCAAGAATTTATTTGCATACTCTTCCATGGTCTACTGTCCCAGTCTCAACTCATGGAACTCCTTAATATTTTCATCATAGTACCTGTCAGAGAGGTATTTCTGCTTGAAATACTTCTTGAACTATTTCCACTTCAGTCTCCTTTCATTGATCCTCTTTACTTGCTTGAAGTGTTCCCACCAAATGGATGCCCTTCCATTCAGATTGAATATGGCAACTCTTGCCTTCATGTTTCCTGAATAATCCTAAACTTGAAAGTACTTCTTTATCCCAAGAAGCCAAGCTTCAGCCTCTAGTCTAGTATTTACCTCACCATCAAATGTAAGAGGCTTAGCCTTCTTAAATTCATCCCGAGAGTGATCCCTATGGTGTCTCCTTCTTTTTCCCTTACGAGAAGAAGAGCTTGAGTCCCCACTGGATTCTTCGGAGTCAGATGATCCACTAGAAGTCCTTATCCTTCTCCTAGTACTGCTCTTACTTCTTTCCGGTCTTGCTGTACCTCTCTCATAGTCTATCTTTCTTTGCAAGTCTGTCAAACTCTGCAACATAGCAGCATTCAACTGATGCTGCTCTTCCTGGGATTTAATCAAGCTTCTTATGGTGGCTGCAACATTTGACGATGTCTCTTGGAATCTCCTTCCATTATACTCTATGTCATCATTTCCATTACAGACATTTTCTCCCATGGCATCTCTTGCACGCTTGTAGGAATCTCGAGCATTATATCTGTCATGGGTTCTCATGGATGAACCAGCACTTACTTACAAAACTGCACTATCTGGAATACTGCCCTTGAAGGTGTCTATTATTCTGAAAACATGTTAGTAACACAATTGTTAGATGCATAACATTGATATAAATTAGAATTACTTACCTTCTCCTGGAAAAATCATAAAATAACAATTTTTCCTAAACACAATATTTCCTTCCTTTTCATCCCTGAAAATCTACTGAAAAACTAATGAAAATCTCACTAAAAAGCCGCTGAAATTCGCTGAAACAATCCCACTTGAAAACTCAAAATTTTCCCTTGTTAAATCGGGTCTCTTCCCCACTAATTTGCTGACATATTGGGTCCTTAGTTGACTAAGCTTCCAACACTTTGGCGATCCAAACAACTAAATTTTTTCGACGTTCATCGGCGGTCCAAACAACTAAATTTTTTCGATGTGTCGGTGGTCCAATCAACTAATTTTCTCCGATGTGTCGGCGGTCCAATCAACTAATTTTCTTTGATATGTCGGCGAGATGATTATCTAAATTTCTCCGACGTATCGGCGGATCGATCATCTAAATTTTTTCGATGTTTTCTGTACTTAGAACGATTTTAAGAAAATTTCCTTTTATCTTCTACCACCGCATTGGCTCCTTAGTCAACTAAATTCTGCCGACATTTCAGCTTCCTTCACGTTTTCTCCTCCGCGTTGGTGCTCTCATCCTCTTCCTCCTGTTGCCATTGCGGTTCCTACTTTCTCTTCCAGCCGCTTTGTCGGCTCTCTCTTCAACTTCCTTTTCCCTCGCTGCTACATCGCCTCTCTCTTCCTCTATCTTTCAATATTGCTGATGTTCTGTATCAGATGTTCTTTTAACTAAATGAGCTAGCGTTTCAGCGGTCTTCGGCTGATCTCCATCGATGTTTCAGCCGTCTTCGACTAAAGACTTTCGATGCTCTCAACACTTCAAAAATTTCAAAGATTTCCTTTTTGTCTCTTCTTTCCGTCGTCGTGTTGGCTACTTACTAAACTAATTTTTGCCAACGTTTAGCATCGCATCGGTTGCTCCATCAACTAATTTTCACCGATGGTCTGTATCGGATGGTATTTTGACTAAAAGAGCCAACATTTCGGCAGTATTTAGGAGTTCTCCGTTGACACCGTGGCTCCGTCCTCACCTGTTCTTCATTGGCGGCATCGGGAGTTGATCCATCTAGATGAGCCGACTTTTTGGTGGTCTTCATCTGAAGGCTTCCGATACATCCCAACACTTAGAAATTTTTTCCAAAAATTTTCCTCCAAGATTCTACATTGGCTCAATTAGGTACTGTCTGCTGCCACCGGATCTGTATCAGAGGGTCTTCTAGCTAAGCTCTCTGCTGCATCAGAGGAGCTTCTGAATAAGCCTTTCAACGATCTGACACTTAGAAAATTTTCAAAATTCTTTACACCTGTCCCTCGTCGCCTGGCCTTCTGAATAGGCTATCTGATGTATTGAAGGAGATTCCGACTAAGTCCTCCGATGATCCGACGAGCTCGACACTTAGAAAATTTCAACGAAAATTTTCTAAAATTTTTTAGTCATTCACATTTCTTCTGATTTCTGCTGGGCAGAGGGCAACCTTCCTCTGCTAGCTGATTCATCACGGCCCATTCAGGCCCATGCTGCAACATGAGCTCTGATACCAGCCTATAACATACCCTACCCTCCAACCGATGAAGAGAACGCTACCTTACCACTAACCATCCGAGCAACTAGCCCCATGAACATGTACATACATATAAACTGAAGAAAAATGCTTGGAAGTAAAAACATGCAGAGATGCATAATTGTTAAACAAACAGCAGAAGCAAAACCATACATTCAAGCATTGAATGAGTTCATCATAATTAATTATCAGTAAATATGAATGCAGAGATGAAATAGTCAAGAATACTTATCTTATAAAGAACTCATCCCATAACTAGCTATGTCACTGCAACGTTCCACCCAACCATAGGCCAACGTTCTCCTTAATCTCTCAGCAACACTACCACCCCCGAGCTGGGCATGATTTCCCCAAGGAATAAGGAACAAGCAGTCTTACACATAGCCAAGGATACACAAATCAGCCAAGCTAACACAGTTGGGTTTATCGGGCCATCAACAAGACAACCAAGCCAACACAGTTGGGTTTATCAGGCCATCAAGGAGTTGGGAAAAGTTGAATGCTAAATTGGTGAGCTCATTGAAGAGCTAAGGACCCTTGCACCAGAACTAGCCTGACTCCTAGGACACCCACACACACCCAACACAAGAAAATCAGTCCCTTCTCTGCTACAAAGTCTCTCAGGACCTGACCTCCCTTCCAGTGCTATTCAGAGGTTGTGGAGAAGAAATATGACCCTCTAGATATTTCTGTGTGGCTCCCAAACACACCAGGTTTATCAAGTAAACCAGGCCCTCATTCCCACTCCAACACAGTTTGCTGACCTACCACTGCATACAAGCAACAAAACAAGCGATTTACAACTTGGATAGGGAAATTCAATCCCTGAGTTGTTCTTGGCCCTATCGTGGCCAAAACGACTCACTCATAACCCACAACAGCCCAGAGCATAGGTGAAACCACAGCAACCCAATCATGGGGAAAGCAACCGCCTCGATATTCAACACTGAAACAATGGGAAGACACATAGTCCGAAAATGGAGAAGAAGATCCGATTGTCATCCTCGACAGGGGAAAACATAATGCACCGAACCACAAGTTGGTGAGGGAAACACACATACACACATCCCTGAGTGTGAATGGCTCATGCACAGGAAAATCGTGGGTGACAGTAACAGTTTCTCCAGCTCCTTGCGTGAGGAAAATATTGAAGAATCCTATGCGTGAGAAGGTGAAGAGAGAACGTCTCTGCATGAGAATGGGAAATTCCCTAGCCTGTCGATGAGGATGAGCAAAAAAATGGAGTGTGGGAGAGTGGAAGAATCCTGTAAAGTCCCTGACCCTCTGACCGGTGAAGAGGATGCTACTAACACCAAACATACGGGCAAATAGCCCCATGAACATGAACATGCATATAATGCTAAAATAAGAAGCTTAAACATAATACATACTAATATGCATAATCCTTCATATACATAGTGGAAGCAAACATACATTCACTCAAGCATGCCACATGTTCATCATATTCATCAATTAGTAAATATAAATGCAGATACGAAATAGTCAAGAATACTCATCTGATAAGAACTTGTCTTGCAACTAGCTATGTCGCTGCAATATTCCACCCAACCATAGGCTAGCGTGCTCATCAATCTCTCAGCAAAACTGCCACTCCCAAGCTGGGCATTATTCCTCAAGAAATAACGGTCAAGGAAGGCTTACACATAGCCAAGGTACACAAATCAGCCAATCCCACACAGTAGGGTTTATCAGGCCATCAAGGATCTAGGAAAGGATAAATGCTAAGCTGATGACCTTAAACACCAGTTTTCTCAAGCATACCCAGCCTCTAATCCTACTCTCAACAGTTTGAAGACCAACCACTGCATACCGTAGCAAAGCAAACAGTTCACAGCTCTCTGAAGAAGATGAAGACCACAGGGTGACAACCCCAAACCAAAAGAGGAAACACAGTTCAGGTCAAACATTGATTCAGAGTTGTTCTTTGCCCCGGCATGGAAAAAAAAACTTAGCAACAATCCCAATAACCTCAGCAACCAATAAGCAACCCAAAACTATGGTAAATCAATAGCCATAACTCACAATGAAACGATGGCAACATTCCACAGTCCGCAATAGGAAAGAAACCGAACTTCCAGTATGGACAGGGGAAAACATAGACATATAGCAAAACCCAAAAAGTATGTTTGCACATGCAGCAACCCAACCAGGGATAGATCAACAACCTAATCCCATAAAGAAACAACGGAAAATAACACACAGTCTGCAGATGGGGAAGGAACCGATTCTCTATTTGTGCATGAGGGGAAAAGACATAGCCAAAGCAAAACTGTGAATGAAAAGCATAGAAGGAACCCACAGCATGGGTCATGATGAACAACAGACCACTCCTCAATATAGACACACCAATAACATTGGACAATAGTGGTCCCTTCTTAATGATGAAGCCAATGCACCATTCACAATCAGCAATGGTGGAGTAAATAGAACACTGCATAGTCTAACAATGGTAGAAGATACAAACTCCCTGCATGAAAATGAGGAGGACATATAACTTAGAAAACCATGGCAAACATCCCATAGTGAATAATCATGGCAACGTTTTATAGTCTGACAATGGAGGGGTCGAAACACAGACTTTTTGTCTGAACAAGAGGAAGAACGTTGCTCCCATTATCAAGGCGGTGTGTGAAGGGAATGACGAACCCAAACAAAGGGATGCAAAACATTTTATCTCAGCCCATGTGATAGGAGATGAATAGACTTACGATCAACATAATGGGAAGACCATTCGCTACCCAGAAGGCACATCATGGAGAGTGGGTGCAGGTGTGAGCATGGTGGTGGTTTTCCTGCCAGCCAATTGCTTTCCCTGCTCACAACAAAAAACTAAGGTGGTGGTTTAAGGAGACAAGAAGAGAGTGGTGACACATGGATTTTCCCCCATGACTCAATCTTTAGCATTCCCCCCTCCTTATCCTTGGGAATCATGCCCTTTTCATTCAATGTTGCACCATCGTAGCTGGATGTAGGTTTAATTAAATTCATGTGTGTATTTACATGATGCCAAAGCTATAATGTGTCAGATAGCATGATATACCATCGGCAACGATCCTAATTGCAAAAACATTACACAACCAAATATATGGTGGGGATTTTGACTTTAGCTCCTCACCATGATTAATTACAAAATATACATCACGTTCCCTTTAGTGTAAACAGGGTCAAAACCGGGGTCTTACAAATCCCCTGATGTTTTCCTTGCCCACGTAAAGGAATGAGCTTGCTGGTGGAGTGTGCATGTGGGAAAGGACTAATAGTCCTACCACCCACCAATTCCCAGCGATAACTACCCCCCACTAACAGCAGAAGTTTTAAATGGGTATTTAACACATGGATTTTCCCCATTGGTTCAAGGTTCAATAATTCCTTGCCTCCCTATCCTTAGGAAAATCATGCGCTTTTCAATATGGTTGCATTGACAGAGCTGGTTTGGGTTCATTTAATTAAAATGCATATTTAGATGATGCCATAACTAATATGTGCCGTATATCATGATATACCATCGGCAACGATTCCAATCACTGAAACATAACACAACCAAATCGATGGTGGGGCTTTTTCCTTTAGCTCCACACCATGATTAATTACAATATATACATCTTTTACATTTAATGCAACGGGGTCGAAACCAAGGTGTTACAAGCTTGATCCCATAAACACTCCAAAGGATGAAATTAAAGTTTGCAGCCATAACTTGACCTGGGATGTCCATTTTCTCTCTATTTTTGTTATGTCCTCGACCCTCCGACTGTGAAGAAGACACTACCATAACATTATCTAACCAGGAAACTAGCCCCATGAACATACACATAAAATTAAAATGCTTTGAACTAAAACATGCATACATTATTACCATACATCGAAAGCAAACCATACATCCAAGCATTCAGTATGTTCATTGTAATTCATTATCAGATGTAAATTGCAAGGATGAAACACAAGAATACTTATCTTATGAAGAAGAACACCCCGCAACTAGCTATGTCGCTGCAACATTCCACCCAACCATAGGCCAGTGTGCTCCTTAATCTCTCAGCAACACTGCCACCCCTGAGTTGGGCATGATTCCCAAAGGAACAAGGAAACTAAGCAGGCTCACACATAGTCAAAGATACACAACTATACATAGCCAAGCCAACATAGTTGGGTTTATCAGGCCATGAGGGAGATGGGAAAAGCTGACTACTAAGATGGTGGGATCACTGAAGAGCTAAGGACACCTGCAACAGAACTAGTCTGACTTCTAGGACACCCACCCACACCCAACACAAGGAATTAGTCCCTTCTCTGCTACACACTCCCTCAGGCCCTGACTTCCCTTCCAATGCTATTCAGACGGTGTGGAGAAGAAAGCCATCCCCCTAGATTTGTCTTTGAGGCTCCTGAACACACCAGGTTTATCAAGCATACCAAGCCTTCATTCCCACTCCAATATAGTCCAATGAACAACCACTACATACACACAGCAAAATCGAGCAATTCACAGCTCTCGGGAAGAAAAATGAAACATTATGGTAGCCAAAATGGTGATACACAGTTTCGACTGAGAAAAAAAATCTCCGAGTTGTTCTTAGCCCTAAGGTTGCCAAAACAACTCAACAACAACCCACACTCATGGGGAAAACAACAGCCATAATATCACCACTGAAAACATCAGGAAAGACACATCATGATTGGGAACGAAATCAGAATTAACAGACTCTCATCGTGGAGATGGGTTTGAGTACACATAACCACAAAACTGGTAAAGCAACTATGCACAACAAAATCCAACAACGAGATTCACGCACAGGAAACTTCCATCCATTTTAGAAAGAGCCCAACGTGATTGTCGGATGGTGGGAAAAAATGTTTAATGGTCCAAAATCATGAATGAGAGCTCCACAAAGCCAAACCATGAGGGTAACGCCACACACACAGGGAAAATCATGAATACCCCAAAAACAGCTCTCCTAGTTTTCTGCATGAGTGAAAATTGAAGAATGGGGGGTCATTGTGGATTTTCCTCCCCACGTGAGGGTCAATAAGCTCCTTGGTGGAGTGTGCATGTGGGAAAGGACTGACAGTCCTGCCACACACCACTGCCCAGGAAATAACTTCCTCCCCAACTAACTTTAAAGGTTTTAATGTGGTAATTGACTGATTGAGACAAGGAAAGGTGAGTAAGTCAAAAGGGTGGGTGACAACTAAATGGGTTTAACAACTGACACTTGGATTTTCCCCATTGGCCCCAAGGGTTAAATAATTTCCCTCCCAATCCTTAGGAAAATCATGCCCTTTTCATTATAATTACATTGACATAGCGGGTTGTGGGTATTTTTAATTAAAATGTAGGTTTACATGATGAAAGAGTTAATATGTGCGGATAGCATGATATATCATCGGCAACGATTTTAATCGTCAAAACATAAAACAACCAAATTGATGGTGGGGATTTTTCCTTTAGCTCCATACCACGATTAATTACAGTATATACATCATATACATTTTAATGCCAACAGGGTCAAAACCGGGGTGTTACAATTTTCCTTTCTTTCTGCACATAAAATATAGTCATCATCAAGGAGGATAATAAAGAAAAGACCTTCTTTCCATTTCTTGGGAGTATTATCTCTCCCTTTTTCCCTACCCTTTCCTTTATTTTCTTAATAAGAAAATATCCTCCCATGAAACTTGACAGCCTCGTAACATCCTTCACAAATCCTTGACATTTATCCCTCCCTATTGAGCTTGTACTTTGGGTATCACATTATACATACTTGTTTCTTCACCACGTGACCTCTTTCTTGACCTTGTGAGAATCAATTCGTGATATCACCCACATATGAGATACATATCGAAAGGAATATTTTCAATGAAGAGTTGAGTTATTGAAAATATGGCAGTGGTTGAAGGCTTGATTTTTGTTATATGGCACATGGTAGTCAAAATGTCACCTAATGAACCATATATGAATAGGTTTTTATGTTGCATTCAGAAAATGAATGAAGGATAAAAAATGTCAAGTTTTATCTTATTTAAGGTTGGGGGAGGGTGAAGAATATTGTAGCCGTCCCTAAGTTTACAATCCACTTTCCAATATTGAATGACTTATTTTCAAATCAAGCCAAGTGACAATGCCATGCCAAGATGTAAAATTTCTCAATTACAAGAAAATTTTACATACTATGGCATGGCGCATGTGAGTTTATTTTCTTCATATTGGATTTTCATCATGTTAAAACAATTTTTAGTTTTAGTGGGGATTGTGTTTACAAAACCACCTCTAATAGCATGTGCACTAAAATTTTGGAATTTTAGGGGCATTTCGTGAAGAGATCAAATCTTACCCTAAAACTAAATTTTGGAGGTGGTTCGAACCACCCCCTCCCCCCCAAAAAAAGTGACTTTTAAGGGCGATTCTAAACCCCCCTTGTAGACACCTATGGGGGTGGTTCTAAACACCCCTTAAAAGTCCTTATTACAAGCCTTTGGGAGGAGTTACAAACCACCCTTGTACATACATATGGGGGATTTTTCAAACCCCCTCCCCTATATTTTCCTGCAACGATTGTCCTAAAGCCCCCCAAAAAATCCATCTTATAAACCTTTGAGGGAAAACTGCTCCCAATAGCACCGACGCTAAAAGTTTGGAATTTTAATGGAGGTTCTAGTAGAGATAAAAAATGACACTAAATTTTACTTTTGGAGGTGGTTCATGAACCCCCTAAACTTTAATATTACAAACCTTTGGGGGAAGTTATAAACCCCCCTCGTAGGTACCTACAGGGGTGCCGATTCAAAAAAGCCCCTGTACACACCAACGGGGGTTGTCCAAAACACCCCCTAAAACTCCATCTTACAAAAATTTGGGGGCAGTTATCAACCCCCCTCATATAGAGCTATAACTGGAATTTTAACCCCCATCATTGTAACTACAAGGGTAGATTTAATCCCCCTCGTAGTGACATATGAAGGAATTTTAGAACACCCCTAATAGAAACAAACTAAAATGATTTAAAATCCCCCCCTATAAACATAATAAATCATAATAAAATCTATTTTATTAAAATATCAATATTGCAATATCGTTAGTGCATGGAGGAATCAAACCACCAACCTCATGCATGTAAGGTACGCATTCTTCCAATTATCTAGAACCCTTCAAGAATTGGGAGATGAGGAATATTAACAACAATATTGTATCATTTTTAATTCTAAGAAAATAAAATAAGATATAATGACAATCATGCTTAAAATCCATTCTATATTTCAAAAGAAAACCATGTTGAAAATCACTCATCAACAACCTACATGCTCATATCTATTTTCAACCACCTAGAGAATTTTTAAAAAAATGGGAAAACACATCAAAGGTTATATTCAAATGAACAATATCCATCAAGACAGAGCACTAATCTATAAATAAATATACCTAAAGATCAACAAATGCATCGGGTAGCTCTCCAACTCTCCAAGGCATTTCCCCACATTCCTGTCAATACGTGTTAATATGAGATCTATTGTTGTACCCATACCGATAAGGCTATAGAAAAAATCAATGTTGTATTTTGGTTGGGTAGATATCGATACTATAGGTGTGTCATGTCCCCTCCTGCCCAAGAGGACACGACTACGCACTGCTGCAATCATTTAAACGGGGAAACTAGCCCCATGAAGATAAACATAATAAAAATGCATTGAACATAAAACATTTGCAGATGACTAATGCAATCTACAACGAAAGAAAACAAATTTCATTCAACATGTTAATCATGTTCATCATAATTCATAAACAAGTAAATATAGTTGCATAGGTGAATACACAAGAGATACTTATCTTTTGAAGAAGCTTGTCCCACAACCAGCTATGTCACCGCAATGTTCCACCCAACCATAGGCCAATGTGCTCATCAATCTCTCAGCACCACTGCCACCCCTGAGCTGGGAATGATTCTAACAAGGAATAAGGGAACACTAGCAGGCTCACACATAGCCAAAGACACATCAAAATCCATGCAAGCCACAACTACATTTGAAGTTTATCAAGCTGCTAAATAGGTGGAATGATTGAATTGCTAAGCTAGTGAGTTCAACCACTAAGATATGGACAGCTACACAAGACCTAGCTTGAATTTCCCAACACCTACACACCCAAAAAATAGAAGCATCCCCTTCTCTACTGCATAGAATATTAAGCTATTCCTTCCATTCCAGTTCTATTCAAGGTGTGTAAAGATGAAAAACCAGCCCCTCTTAATCTGTCTATGTGGTTCCCTTCCACACTAGGTTTATCCAGCTAATTCTTCCTCAATTCCACTCCAAATCGGTTCAGACGAAAACAAAATATACATACACAACAAAATACAAGTTCTGGAATTGATGAAAAACGTCCTAGGAGCGAAAAACAGAAATGGAAATTGGGGGAAAACAACCCAGAATCAGTAATTCATTTCAGCAACGTTCTATGGGCTTCACGTGGAAAAAAATGACTCCTTCAGTCCCTAAATTCGTGGATCTATTCTCCCATTGGATGTCCAACACCAAAAATGAAATTCCAAATTGTGGAAATGTGGAAACAACACAAAAAATACTAGGAGAGATCCCGCGCACTGAACATTAACAAAACCACTTCCTTGCCATTCGAAAAATGAAGAACAGTGCAAAAACATGAATGAAGAATGCACAGGAGCTCCAAAAACATGTGGAAGAGAAAAATGTGGATGCATGGTAGAATGAGCATACATTTTCGGGTTTTTACTTGCCTTGGAAATCAAAACACGTTTTTCCAAAATGGGTGCTCTGCCTAATTCGAATTTTGTCCATACTCTTCCCATTTCCATGCATTAACCAACTCAACCACTTCTGGCAAAAGAAGACAAAATGAGTAGTTGGTAATTTGATGAGTTTTCCCTTTGACATTTGGCTTTTCCCCATTGGCTCAAAAATTGAATATCCCCTACCCTATTCCTTAGGAAATTATGCCCCCATCTCTTTAATGTTGCGTTGGCATAGCTGGTAGTGGGTATTTTAATTAAGTTGCATATTTACTTGATGTCCAAAATTATAATGTTCCTGTATAGCACGAAATAAAATCGGCAACGATTTTTAATCGCCGAAACATAAAGCGCTAAATCGATGGTGGGGATTTTTCCTTTAGCTCCACACCACAATTAAATACAATATTTACATCATATACCTTTTTACTGCAAATGAGGTCAAAACCGAGGTGTTACAAGGTGCTCCACCTGCATTGGTACCCTAAAATAAAGGAAACATTTCTAATATACTAAAAAAATGATAAAAAAGAAAAACACTTTGGTTTCTATAGAAATAAAAGTCACTATAAACATCCACATCCTTACAAATATTGGTAAGGAGTGCCAAATATTGTATCAATATAGCCAAGTGGGGTGTTTTTGTGCATCAAAGAATTTATTTGATCCCCCTCTATGGTTGAAGATATTACATGGACATTTTCTTCATGGGCTCGCCCCACATCCCCCTCTCACTTTGAACTTGCTTCTATTTATGTGTAGACTTTTATCTTCTTATTTATACTTACGCTTTTGTTTACTTCTCCATATGGTACTTTAGTTTCTTCTATCTTCTTCTTTACCCTTCAGTGTTTCTTACGAGAGTTTCTCTAGAAGTTTCTCAACAAAAAGAAACTTTTTGTTTCTAGACTAACCATAAGAATATCAAAGAAGAATTATTTACCAACCAAATAAGGAAGGCATATGCCATTTTACCAATGATTTGTCTCTCATTGACATACTGTTTTGGTCATTTGTGTACATTGATAAAATAATTATCTATATTATGATTTATCTAATATTATATAACACTAATAACAAATGTATGCTTTCACTACTCCAACCAATAAGGTATGCACCATGAAATTCTATACAATAGAGGTTTAAAGAGTATACAATAGGACACATATTAAAAGGAGGCTTCACCATAGAGATTTTTTTTAATACAAAAATGGAGTTCAATAATATGAAATGAAGTACCAGTTCAAACTACAATGGGAATATCAAGATGATACTATGGAATATTCAAACTACTAAGTAAATAGGGGAACCAATTACATGCTACTTGAATGGTAAGACATTAAGTTTGGAAGTTGAAGTGATGGTATGTGTGTCTATGTGGATAGATATAAGATGGGGACTTATGGGAATTGAATGAATCCAAATTACAAGAATTAAAATATAAGAATCAATTTGTTGACACCTAAGAAATGAAATCCATGGAATTTTGAATTTAAGTGATGTTGGAAGTGTTTAGAATAGAACATATGAAAACTTATCGACTCTTCATTATATGCCATCAATCATCCTTTCTTGTGGTCATAAACAAACAATATATTGTTTCAGTTCCACTCATGTGTTTCATATTAGACCCCAACTATCATAAACAATGGTGGTTTCTGTAATTTATACAATGATTAAACATAATTGATTTCTTGGTTCCATCCTCTATTTGATCAAAGCCTAATAAAAAATGTATATTCCTGAAGAGGGCATGATAATAGAAAAATAAATTTGGTTGAAATATTCAAATATATGCTTTCGACACTAAACCCTATAAATTGAATTTACATATGAAACAATTCAAATTCTTGTTTGCTATTAATATATATAAATCCTTCATTTGTCATAAGTTAAGAATAAGAGGAAAAGTTTGACAAAATAATATATTACCTTCAAATTTAAATTCGAGCAAATAGTTGTGTTCCTAGGATATGAAATCTAAGGTGCCAAATAATTCCATCCATAGATAAAATTTCCAAGTAGATAAAGTTTGTGGTCTGGAAGGAAATGATTGGCAAATGTCCCAAGAGTTGAGGTCATCCTTTCAACATTGCTACCATACAACAAGCATGGATAAATTGTCCCGAATAAGCTTGACCAAGCACAATAAATTTCATTAGAGATCTTGAGGAATCTTGTAATTATATAGATAGTTTTGGTCTAGTAGATAGAAAAATAACATATGATGCAACCTATGCACCACTTTGACTTATAGAAAGTGAAATCCTACTAAGTCTATGTATTACACAATTCTCCTAACTAAAAAATCATCTAGACACTTAGAGTAGTTTATATTGACTCGAGAAATGATACGAGACAATGAATTCCTAAAAAAATTTGTAAGAAAAATACTTATTTTTTTTCCTTTTTAATTAATAATAAAGAATTATGTTACTCCCAATGTAGATCAATTTTCAATTAAAAATGTTTCACCCATTGTAAATAACCTAGGATCATGGCACAATGACAGGCCAATGGGAATCAATATTCGATAACATGCATATAGAATGAAAGCATCATCATGCAATGAAGTATCAAGAGTAAACAAACACGCAAAAGTAGTGATAGTCTTGTAGCCTGATAAGTTGAGACTTAACTGAAAAAATATATAACTTTTGGATTGGTTGCAATATGAATACCACCTTCAATCAATAAATATATCCCCTTCCTTTGTTGCCTCAATACCCAAATTTTCAATATTTTCATTTGAATTCTTACTTCAAATTCAAGAAACAATAATAAGCTAGAACTCCAACACTAAGTAAAGTTAATTATATGATATAACTAACATTAGAAAACAACTGTAAAGCCTATACAACCAATTTGATGCATTCATAACTCAATACCTTGAATATGGATAAACATTATAAATGCAATAAAAGTTTACTATAGTGAAAACACATCCAAAATAATATAAGATACCCAACCCAATGAGGTGGCATCATGCACATCCTCCTTCCAAATCAAAATCATTAATAGTGAATAAAACTATAGTGTGTTCTTATTTCCAGACTTTCATGCAATGTAGTACTTATGTCAATTAAAATTTTTCTAGCATTGATTCATCTTTCTTCTTAGTGGAAAAATACACAATTTTAAATATATAATAGGGAACTAGTATTAAATCATAATTGATTCAATCACATGTTACCAAAAGGTTGTTTGCATCATAATCATTAACATGTGATGGGAAAAAATGATCTCCTAACTAGAAAATGACGGTAGTGATCTTAGTGTGGTGGATGAAGGTGAATAGTTTCTCCACTTCTACAATGATTTCTTAAATACCTATTTGTCTAACCCTTTCCTAGTATTCAAAATATGAACATAAATATAATGCCAAAATCTCCATACAGTTTAACCTCTCCTTTAGGGAAAGAAGGAGTAAATATCTAAATAACCAATTATGTTTTATGTTGATTTGTAGGAGTATTTCCTTTTATTTTTCCAATTTACTCCACCTTTCTAAACCTTCAACTCTACTTTCCATGGTTTGCCATTTTCCCCTCAAATATGCTATCAAAACTTTGGTGTTTGAGTTGATTTTTTAGACATATTTTCTTGGCTTTTATTTGATATCTCTGAAGGAATTCTCTTAGTGATGGATGTGATTTAAATCCACCATTCCTTTACTTTATATTTGACATCATCTCCTATGAAAATGGCAACTTGCATTCCCTTCATTAGGCTTGCACTTAAATTCCATTTGCATTGTCATCTTCTTAGTTGGAAAATTGAATGAGAAGGATATTCTCAAACTCTAAAGTATTTATTACCAGGGTTATCTCATATCCAACTAATTTGTATGCAATTTAGTTCCCATTAATCTTTTAAACAACATCAAAATTTCTATCTTTATGACTGTAATGTGCCCTTATACTATGGGAAATTGATTGAGGATTAAACGTACAACAACCTATTCCATATTTCTACATTCATAGGTATTGAGTGGAAAAGGATTTGAATGCCATTTATTTCATGAAAGTACACTTTCAACCCTTTCTGCAATTTAAATTTTACACTAATTTAATTTCTAGCTCTGATTTATTAGGTGTACACAATTGAACAATGCATATTACTCTGCACAGGGGTTCCAATTTTGTCTTGATTGATAGAAAATGGATTCCAAGGCAAAAACAACATAAGTAGTTGAGTGCTTTCATGAAGCTTTGTCTATCATAGATTGATCAATAGGGTTTCACTGCAAGGTAATTCATCAGTGTTTCTAGAAAATTATATGTCTCATTAATATTAGTGTTATGTAGAAGAGTGTGGATGGAAAACACACTCTCATTACCATATTTCCATATCACTAGTTCCAAATGTGAAATCTTAATCAATTTCACCCATTATTTTATGTTCTTGACCCTTGTTTATAACTGACCGGTGTCTTATTTATGAACTTCCTTTCATGAATAATGTGTCTAAAGGTAGATCCATTAATTCTCCTTGTAGAATGATTTACATGCACAATTTTCCAATGAAATCATTGTGTCCTCTTAGATTGAAAAAACTAGCATTTAGGAGATTCAATTTGGTAATTTTACCTTCCTCCACAAATAGCATATTTACCCCCTATTTCTTTTCATTCATATGAAAAGACATAAACCAAGTCAAACCTATGCTTTTTTCATGTTTGACCAAATAAGGAAACCACAAATTAGTTACATGAGGGTAAAATTGCTTTAAGATTAGGAAAACAATCATGTTTATCTTGGGTTAAGCCTTTACTAAAATTCCAAGGTGAGTTATGATTTCATGATTTTCAATTAATAAATATAAAAACCACTTAGCATGGATATCCACACCCTTCTTCCACATGTCATACTGAGAGGGATTCAATCAACAAACAATGTGACCAACCTAACAAAATATTTCAATATCTTAATCCTCCATTAGATCTTGGTTTTCGAGTGGATGTTTAGGGAAATCAAACTTCATATGTAAGACATGAACTAATGGAAAAATCAGACAATGAGAAATGTGGGTCCAAATGCCAGTCCAAAATACTTGAAAACCATTATGGATACATTTTAACCACATATGTATCGAACACTAAGAGGGATTGAATATATAGAAGTGCATACCTTTTCTAGAGTGAGAATAAATTGTGTAAAGGATTGCACTTCTAGATATTTGATGGGTCTAGATTGGTGATTCCCAAGGAAGCTCAAGTGATTGGAATATTCTTACTAAACATAATATAGGTTTAGGATATATGAGATGTTGCACTCTAATATACCAAATTTTGAGATGTTTTGTGTTGAGCGAGGAGATCTGGAGCACATGAGTATTTAAATATTTGTGTTGAGTGAGAAGCTTCTAAGCACATGAGTGTTTATGTTTTTGTTGAGTGAGAATATATGGAACACATGAGTATGAAAACCTTTGTGTTGAGCATGAAGCTCTGAATCACATGCAAATATAAATTGTAAGTGTTGGGCATAAGTCGTGGTGCCTTCCAAGTTGATGTTGAGCATAAGCTCCAGAATATCGGATCATTGGCCATTGTATCCCTACCTGTATCCTGCAAGTACATCCTAGCATTAGTGTTGAGAGAGGATCTCTGGAATTGCACTAAGTTTGTAACTCCCTATTTTTAGCGTTGAGTATGGAATTTAGATAAGCGCTAGGAGTTAATGAAATTAATTAATTATGTCGAGTGAAAACGACTCGAGTAAAATATTGATTTCATCTTACTTATTTATAAGTGACTAAATGAAATTTTGAATTTCTGTATCTCATCAAGTACTGAATAAATACCATGTTATACGAGGGAATCCAACAACAAGGATGTTTAGAGTTGCCTAGCCTAATAGACCTAACCACCTACCTGACGGCCTTAATGAAGAAAGTGTCATAAGTTTACAGATCATGTTATATGATACCTAAAGACAAATGTTAGCATGTAATATATATATATATATATATATATATATCTGTTATATGAGATGTCAGGTATCATATAACATATATATATATGGTATGTATAAAGATTAAGCATAGTAACAATATTAATAGTATAAGAAGGAAAGAAAGGGTTCATCTGTTATTATTATTCCTAAAAGATAATTAAATATTATAATACCTAGAAGAGTCCAAATATGAACTAGTTAAAAGTTCCTAAGTTAAAAATTAAAAGTGCCTAAATTAAAGAAAAAGGGTTAAATCAAGAAATCAAATGATTCTTGATTTAATTGCCCCTTTGACTAAAAAGTATTCCTATAAAGACCCAAGCAAAAGAGAGGCTTGAGGAACTTCCATTTGTTTGGTGAATCATTATTCTGCCTGTTTATTCTCAAGAGAGTTCTCCGAGAACATTTTTCTTAAGAGGAAAAAGGAGAACTGATTTAGACTTGATATCCCAGTTAGGGAAGCCTTACCTTAGGATCTCTAAGCTACTTTCAAGTTGGAACCAACTCGAGGGGATCCGGATGAAAACCAATAATAGTTCCGGGTCATGGTTGGGTGGAACATGGTAGTTCCAAAGTGAATCGGTTATCTATATAGTGGTCATATTTTTATGTGAATTTGTTAATGCTAGGTAATTGAGTGTGCAGGTTTTCAGCCATTGAAATAGCATCACCTTGCAGGCATGAGGTTTTTTATTATTCCCTTTCATTGTCTAGTACATTTTCTGGTTTAATATTTAAGGATGTTATTCCCTAGTTTATTTCTGACAATTATTTCATGTTCTATTACTTAATGGTTTATGATTTACCTCTTAATCTAGGTCTGTAATTTCTTTCCTATTTAGGATATTTCATGTTTTATTTCTAAATACTAGGCCATTGATTTATTTCATGTCTAAATATATTCAAGGGTTTTGTTCTTCCAAATTTATTTTAGAATTTGATTTCCTATCTTTAATTTTATTTCCCAATACCTAGAACTACTTAAAATAGAGCCTATATATATATATATATATATATATATATGTATTCTACAAACCAACTAGCACCTAGAACTAGACCTAGAACTATTTATTTATTTAATATAAACAAACCAACTAGCACCTATAATATTAGCTTAAGCCCTAAACAAAAACTTTAAAACATAATTAATAAATTCCATTAACTTAGAAATTATATTTAAACATAACTATAACCAAAGTAATAAAGCTACGAATGACAAACTAGAACCATCAAAGACCTCTCAGGGCCTGTATATAATTTTATAAAGAACCAAGATTATAAACAAACCATTTCTCACTAATAAATGTAATCCATAAATCAAATATATAGTCAAGATATCGAGACCATCTAATGGTCTAAAGTTCATGTTATAAGTAAACCTTAGCAGGGATGATTTTAAGGAACCATACTTATTTAAAAGTGTATAAATGTTGGTGAATATTACCAATTCTTAAAACGCCAACTATAAAATGATTGGCGATATTTTTTAAAAAATAATTTTTTTCCAAGGATTTTATATGGTTTATATAATAATTTGGCTATTTTTAGGGTGAAAAATTTTTACCCCATCAAAATTGGGCGAAACAAGGCTTCAAAAAATGCAAAATGGCAAATGTTTTTTGGGAGAAAAACATGGAAAAATAGCCCGCTGGGCTAAAATTCGCCCCTAAAATTATCCCTGAACCTTAGTCAACATAATTCAATCTCAATTCATAATAACCAAACCACATAATTAACACACAAAAGGTAATTATCCAAATCGTAAATCCAAGCAAACTTCCACATAATAAGTCACCCACAACTTTTTATTCACATTAAAATATCATATAATTAAACAAAAGTCATGGGATTGAATCCCATGGGCATGAATTCTCATACAAGTATTTACAGTAAACATCTCTTATAACCGTCATGACCCATGGTTGAATCCTATGGAGGTCACCATAATACATTTACAAATCACCATATTGAATCCTATAGGATTCGCTATCATCCTACCCAATGCTGTAAACATTTCAACATATCTTTACACAAAGGTTAAAACCCCGAAATAAATTACACATTGTAACCATTTCGTGGCCCTTGGCCATTTGTATCAAAACATTAAACACTATAATAACCCATTAAAACCCTGTCAACACTAATCATCTAGCAATGACACTCATTCGAAGGGTTACACCTAGAGTCACGAACTTTACATTTAATAACACAGGAAGAACCATAACTATGATTTAAACCATAAAAACGATATGCCATTGATATATTACATAGTCATAGCTATAATGGTGAGAAACACCATTTCCATATATGACATGGCTCCAAAGGCCAAGCAACGCTGTTAACAATCCATATAAAGAATTTAAAACAAGGATTACCACACCACACAGAGTTAATCTAGCGCTAATATAAGAACTATAACCATGATACACATAGTATGCAAATGTTGTAATGAAAATAAGAGTTTACATAGTCATGTACCAAAGGACTTGCACCATTGCAAGAAATGGTGACATCGCATTTACGAAAACATAACCATATTTACAATTCAGAGAGCCTATAAATATTCACCAAGGCCAACATTACTGCACATAGTGTCCATTTGGAAAACCCAAAATACATTTAGTCACAGCCCGATAGAGCTGAATGCAAACAGAAACCCAAGTCATAAATGCATCACTGGATGCTTGACATAAATTTACAGATAGTCCCTTTGTCCTTTCGTGGCCATTAAAAATAGACTAAACATTCAACCTACAACAAGATTCAAGCTCTATCATGACAACCATACTACAAAAGGAACACGTTTTAAACTTATTACAATAGGACTTACCCATTTTGGATATGGTGTTGACCCTAGGGCGACCCACAACCCACGTTGTCCAGACCCTGCAACCTTCAACAAAAACATGACATGATGAGAAGTATGTTGTAAACGCCACACTGGACAACAAAACAACGTTGTTAAACCAAAGTGGAAGTCATACCTTCCAACGTAGTCAACCCACAAAGCTCCACCCCACAGAGCATACCAGAGGAAGATCTCACGCATCCCTATTGCAAATGAAACAAGCTGTCACATGCCCCAAATTGTAAAAATTTTTATGTTTTAAGAAACATTATGTTATATTTTTTTTTCTAAAGTTTGTAACTAATGACCAAGTGGGGTTAAGGATAACTGCATGTAATTGCTGAATATTTTATTAATTAATAAATTAAATATGAGACAATAGCTTAAGGAGGCTGTTAGATGAGTGTTTTACTAGTCACTTGGTGGAATAGGCTGGGTTGAGAGTAGATTGACACTTGGCAGCATCCTTAAACTACTTTTAGCTGTTGCAAGAGGAAACTTCCCTATTTTTATGGTCATGTTCCCCAAGAAAGTGGAACAAGAGCAGGTGGCTCATTAAGTGAAAACTGACCCAAAAGACCTAGGCATGCTAATAAAACTTCCCATTGAAGACAGGTGAGGCTGCTCATTCTTGAATTGTAAAAATTATGAGTGAATTGAGTGCACAAGAAAATTCGATCGAGGGGACTAACATAAGTTTGTTTGAGTGAAAAGTGATAAAGTTTTGAACTAGTGCAGCTATTTTTAAGTTGAGTTGATATTGCTGTAAGCAGAACATATTTACTGTTGAATAGTCAGTAGAGTTGTAAAGGATTACTAAACTAGATCTCTCACCGAGTACTTCTACCAGGTGTACTAGAAGATAAGCTCGGGGGTCCGGAGATTTGCAGTTTAGCTATCTCCAGCAGTTTGTTGGGAGGAGCAGGTTCCTTAAGCTGTTGTCACCTCTTCGACATTTCCAGGTTCTACATGATTTATCTAGTTTCTAATTGCATATTTAGGATCAAGATTCAAGAAGGATTGAGTTTAAGCAATAATGTGTTATGCTTCTGTTCTTCTGTTATTAGGATTATTTAAGGAAACCTTCTACTGTGAAAAGATAGTCAAATGCTAGTTTAGATATAGATTAAGGTAAATGATTAGAACAATTTCCAGTTTTACTGATAGATTAAAAAAAATCCTAACTATATTTTTCCAAACCTTCTTAAAGGTAGTACTCTAGTAAAGTAGGTTAGATTAAATTTTGATAAAGAATCAAATGAAGTATGCTTGAATGTGTTTATTTACCTTCTATATATTTCATAAGAGCTAATCAAAAATATGTTTTTCCTTTCTATTTCAGATGATTTCCTTAGATAGAGTACAATGTCATAACATAAACAAATCTGTCTCTATGAAAGCTTTAATATATATA